>JAAGEH010000165.1:3882650-3969010 GCA_011751065.1 Lasiurus cinereus
GGGGGCAAAGGAGAAGGAAGAGATGCCATTATATCTTTTTTTTAATTTAAATTCTTTATTGTTTAAACTATTACATTAAGTCTTTTCCTCCCCCCATTAACCTTTTCCTGGCCACCCCCAACCCCCCAGCGCATGCCCTCGCCATTATATCTTTGTGCCTCTAAATCAGTGGTTCTCAACCTTTCCAATGCCGTGACCCTTTAATACAGTTTCTCATGTTGTGGTGACCCCCAACCATAACATTATTTTCATTGCTACTTCATAACTGTCATTTTGCTACAAAATAAAACTTTTTAATATATTTTATTGATTTTTCACAGAGAGGAAGGGAGAAAGATTGAGTGTTAGAAACATCGATCAGCTGCCTCCTGAACACCCCCTACTGGGGATGTGCCTGTAACCAAGGTATGCTTTATCCACTAAGCCAAACGGGTTTCGGCTGAAAATAATTTTATGGTTGGGGGTCACCACAACAGGAGGAACTGTATTAAAGGGTCACGACATTAGAAAGGTTGAGAATCACTGCTCTAAATTATTCTCTCCAATTCTCTTGCTTCATTTTATAGGAATAATTTACTAATTATGCAATGCTTAAACAGACACTGCAGCCATGAACATAAACAGGGTAGGTCAGTAAATACCCAGGGGACAGATAGCAGTTTAAATTCACAACAGGACTTTGAGTTCAATTTGGTAGATTGAGGACATAAATGTTTACTACATAGAGCTTGCAAAACCACACTCAACTAAATAAGGCAAAAGAAGCAATAAACCTCTAATCACAAAAGAAAAGCCAAGTAGGGGGTTCACCAGTGGATGAAAAATCCAACAAATGTCTAGATTAAAAAATCAGATGAAATTGTGTTGATGGATGAGGCAGGCAGAGAAAGCCACAGCCCAGAATACTCCAAAAGGCAGCCTGAAAGGAGCTGGAAACCAAGCTGCTTTTTGGAACGCTAGAGGAATCTAGAGAGCCAATCTGCCCTGGAACACATGATGGCTCTGGGCTCTGGGCCAGCAGGTACAAGGGAGGGCAGGAGTGAGAAGTGGGTTGAAGACAGTGGGGTAATTGAAGGTCTGTACCTGGAACTCTGCTGGTTGGCACTCCCATCTATTCCCCCACCCCCACATAGATCACAGGCAGCCTGGCATTAACCCTCAGCTTAATAACCAGATAGCTGAAGGAACAAACAACCTGGAGAAAGCCAAGGCTTCTAGTGGGAGCACAGTCTTCCCAGAGTACAGTACTGCTCTGGCACCAGGGCCCCAAAGCCTGAGCATAAGGCTCACCTAGAGAAAGCAAGATAGCCAAGGCATGCTGCCCTACCCTGAGGGCTCAGTCAGCCATCCACTAAGGTAATAGATTTAAGGGGGGAAAGAAACCAATTTTTAAAATAACAGAGGAGCCCAGGCTGGTGTGGCTCAGTTGGTTGAGCATCCTCCCATGCACTTAAAGGATGCTGGTTTAATTTTTGCTCAGGACACATGCCCAGGCTTTGGGGGTTTGATCCTCAGAGGCAAACAATTGATGTTTCTCTCTCACATCCATGCTTCTTTCTCTCTCTCTCCCTTCCTCTCTCTGAAATCAGTTAAAAAACAACAACCCATATTTAAAAAACAAAACAAAAGCAATGATAAAAATAAATAAATAGCCCGAGTCAGTGGTTAGAGCATTGACCTACAAACTGAAGGGTCCCGGGTTTGAACCCTGTTTAGAGCCCATGCCTGGGTTGGGGGCTTGGTCCGCAGGGTATGCAGCAGGCAGACAGACAATGACTCTCTTCCCCATCATTGACGTCTCTCTATCATTCTATCTCTCTCTTCCTTCCTCTATGAAATCAATAAAAAGTATACTTAAAAATAATAAAATAGCGGGGGAAATCCTTCTCTTCCTTCATTTAAAAAAAAATTAAATTGGGGGTGGCATTGGTCAATGTGAACATACAGGTTTCAGGTGTGGTTTTTTATGTTACAAGATCTGGGTATTACACCATGGGTCCACCACCCAGAGTCAAATCTAATGTCATTTTCTCCTGTCACCTTATATTATTACCCCCTTCTCTCTGGCAACCACCACACTGCTGTTTGTGTTCATGAGTTTCAGTTTTATACCCCATACGAGAGAAATCATATGGCTTTTAGCTTTCGCTGACTTATGTCCCTTAGTGTAATGTTCTCAAGGTCCATCCATGTTGTTGCAAATGGTGCTATTTCATCCTTTCTTAGGGGTAAGTATTATTCCATTGTGTATTGTGTACCACATCTTCTTTATCCAGTCCTCCATAGCAGGACACTTAGGCTATTATCATATCTTGGCCACAGTGAATAATGCTATAATGAACATAGGGGTGCATATATCTTTGCAAATACCTTATTTCGAGCTTTTCAGGCATATATCTAGGAGAGGGAATGGTGGGTCATATAGTAGCTCTATTCTTAAATTTTTGAGGAATCACAGGCTGCTTCCATAGTGATTATATAAGTCTACATTCCCACCAGCAAAATGAGGGTTCCCTTTTTTTCCACAACCTCTCCAACACTTGTTATTGCTTGTCTTGTTGATAGTGGCCACTCTAGCTGGTGTAAGGTGGTATCTCATTGTAGTTTTGATTTGCATTTCCCTAATAGCCAATGAGGTTGAACATCTTTTCATATATCTATTGGGTATTTGTATGTCTTCTTGAGAGAGGTGTATTTTCAGTCCTCTGCCCACTTTTTGATTGGGTTTTTGTTTGTTTGGTGTTGAGTTTTACGAGTTCTTTATATATTTTGGCAATTAAAACTTTGTTGGAGTTACTGTTTGCAAATATTACCTCCCATCTGATTGGCTGCTTCTTTGTTTTACTGTCAGTTTCTTTTGCTGTGCAGAGCTTTTGCATGTGATATAGTCCCATTCATTTATTTTTGCCTTTACTTCCCTTGCCTTTGGGGTCAAGTTCATAAAATGTTCTCTACTACTCAGATCCATAAGTTTGGTACCTATATTTTCTCCTATGTAACTTACAGTTTCAAGTCTTATTTAACTCTTTATCCATTTTTTAAATTAAATCTTTATTATTCAGATTATTACCTTTGTTTCTCTTTTTTCCCAGCCATAGCTCCCCTCCACCCAGCTCCCACCCTTCCTTCTACCCTTACCTCCTTCCCGTTCACCTCATCCATAGGTGTACGATTTTTGTCCAGTCTCTCCCTGTACACCCCTCATCCCTTTCCCCCTGAGAATTATCAGTCCACTTCCTTTCTGTGCTCCTGATTCTATTATATTCACCAGTTTATTCTGTTGATCAAATTTTTAATTCACTTAATTTTTAGATTCACTTGTTGATAGATATGTATTTGTTGTTCATAATTTTTTGTCTTTTACCTTTTCTTCTTCCTCTTCTTAAAGAGTACCTTTCAGCATTTCATATAATACTGGTTTGGAGTTGATGAACTCCTTTAGCTTTTTCTTATCTGTGAAGCTCTTTATCTGCCCTTCAATTCTGAATGATAGCTTTGCTGGATAGAGTATTCTTGGTTGTAGGTTCTTGCTATTTATCACGTTGAATATTTCTTGCCATTCCTGTCTGGCCTGCCTCGTTTCTGTTGAGAAATCAGCTGACAATCGTATGGGTGCTCCCTTGTAGGTAATAAACTGTTTTTCTCTTGCTGCTTTTAATATTCATTCCTTGTCTTTTGCTCTTGGTATTTTAATTATGATGGGTCTTGATGCAGTCTTCTTTGGATTCCTTTTATATGGTGTTTTGAGTGCTTCCCTGGACTTGTAAGTCTATTTCTTTCACCAGATGTGGGAAGTTTTCAGTCATTATTTCTTTAAATAGGTTTTCAGTATCTTGCTCTCTCTCTTCTTCTGGCACCCCCACAATTCTGATGTTAGTACGCTTGAAGCTGTCCCAGAGGCTCCTTACATTATCTTCACAATTTTGGATTCTTTTCTCTTCTTACTTTACCAATTGAGTGTTTTCTGATTCTTTTTTTTTCTTTTTTTTGATTTTATTGATTTTTTACAGAGAGGAAGGGAGAGAGATAGAAAGTCAGAAACATCGATGAGAGAGAGACATCGATCAGCTGCCCCCTGCACGCCCCACAGTGGAGATGTGCCTGCAAGCAAGGTACATGTCCCCGACCGGAATCGAACCCGGGACCCCTCAGTCTGCAAGCCGACGCTCTATCCATTGAGCCAAACCAGTCTCGGTTGATTCTTTATATTTCAAATTTTTGACTTGATTCTTGCCTTCCTCTAGTCTGCTGTTAGGTCTCTGTATAATATTTTTTATTTCAGTCAGTGTTTAATTTCTAGTTGGTCCTTTTCCATCTCTAGTTGGTTCTTTTTCATCTCCTCTTGGGTCTTGCTAACTTTATCCATCTTTTCTAGGATTTTCTTGAAAAAACCTTATAAGCGTGTTTTTGAACTCTATATCCAGTCGTTTGTTTTCCTCCATTTCTTTTGTTTGTGATCTCTTCCTTTTGTCTCCACATTTTCACTATGCCGGGTGAACTTCTGCGTTGGATTCAGCCTTATGATACAAGACTTGCAAAACTGCAAAAGCCTCTCTGTTGAGCTTGGGATGGGTGGAGTCTTAGGGTTTAAGGGATTGCCTTGCCTTTCAGTCGGCCCCGCCCTCCATGGCCCCCGCGTCTCACGTGACTGGGTAATTGCTGGAGCGGTCTCTGTGCGCACGCGCACTCTTGCAGTGCCTCTAGACTGCTGCCCCTCCAGCTCCTCTGTGCTCCAGGACCATATGAGTCTGGGTCCACAGGGTTTCGCCCAAAACTGGGGTTTAGTGGAGTTAGAAGTGGCACAGTTGGGAGGCTCTGTCCCCCGCCCCCTTGTGAAAGCCAGAGGCACAATCAGCAGTTGGTCTTCTGCGTGCAGTGCTGTGTTTGCCACCAGACTTCTGATCTTTTGCAATTCCCCTAAATTTCCGTGCACTTCTCTCTTTTCACAGTCCAAACTCCCCCCGTATGAGTTTTGGCTGCATCTGGGGTTTAGTGTTGTAGGATAAGGGGTTCAATGCCATTGGGAGCCTCTGTCTCCCTCCGCCAGAGAAAACCAGCCAGGTACTCCGGCACCCGCTCTCTCCACGTGCGCGTCTCCGTACCTCAGCTTTTTGCAGCTCCTCTGGGTCTCTGTGAGCCCCTCTCTTTCCTTCTAGTTGTAGAATTTCCACTCAGTCTGCTTTCCTGTGGTTCTGGATGCTGTCCATTCTGTCTTTTAGTTGTAGTTTTGAAATTGTTGTGCGAGGCAGCAGTGTAGGTTCTTGCTATTCATCACGTTGAATATTTTTTGCCACTCCCGTCTGGCCTGCATCATTTCTGTTGAGAAATCAGCTGACAGTCATTTGGATGCTCCCTTGTAGGTAATTAATTGTTTTTCTCTTGCTGCTTTTAATATTCTCTCTTTGTCTTTTGATCTTGGTATTTTAATGATGATGTGTCTTGGTGTAGTCCTCTTTGGATTCCTTTTATATGGTGTTCTGTGTGCTTCCTGAATTTGTAAGTCTATTTCTTTGTGGGAAGTTTTCAGTCATTATTTCTTCAAATAGGTTTTCAGTATCTTGCTCTCTCTCTTCTGGCAACCCCACAATTCTGATGTTGGTACGCTTGAAGCTGTCCCAGAGGCTCCTTACATTATCTTCACATTTTTGGATTCTTTTCTCTTCTTGCTTTTCCAGTTGAGTGTTTTCTTATTCTTTATATTTCAAATTTTTGACTTGATTCTTGCTAGTCTGCTGTTAGGACTCTGTATAATATTTTTTATTTCAGTCAGTGTTTGTTTCATTTCTATTTGGTTCTTTATCATCTCTAGTTGGTCCTTTTCCATGTCTAGTTGGATCTTTTTCATCTCTAGTTGGTCCTTTTTCATCTCCTCTTGGGACTTGCTAACTTTATCCAATTTTTCTAGTATATTCTTGAAAAACCTTATAAGCGTGGTTTTGAATGCTATATCCAGTCGTTTGTTTTCCTCCATTTCTTTTTTTTGTGATCTCTTCCCTTGTCTCGGCATTTTCACTATGCTGGGAGATCTTCTGTGTTGGATTCAGCCTTATGACACCAGACTTGAAACACTGCAGAAGCCTCTCTGTTGAGGTTGGGATGGGTGAAGTCTCAGGGCTTAAGGGACCACCTTGCCTTCCAGTCGGGCCCGCCCTCCACGGCCCTGAGTCTCACGTGACTGGGTAATCACTGGAGCCATCCCTGTGTGCACGGCAGTGCCTCTAGACTGCTGCCTCTCCGGCTCCCCTGAGCTCCGGGACCATATGAGTCTGGGTCCCCAGGGTTTCGCCCAAAACTGGGGTTTAGTGAAGTTAGAAGTGGCGCAGTTCGGAGGGTCTGTCTCCCACCCACTCGTGAAAGCCAGCAGCACAATCAGCAGTCTGTTCTCTACGCGCAGCGCCGTGCACGCCACCAGACTTCTGATCTGCAACTCCCCTAAATTTCCATGCACTTCTCCCTTTTCACAGTCCAAGCTGCCCTAGTATGAGTTTCGGCTGGATCTGGGCTTTAGTGTCGTAGGATAAGGAGTTCAATGCCTTTGAGAGTCTCCGTCTCCCTCCTGCCAGAGAAAGCCAGCCAGGTTCTCAGGCACCCGCTCTCTCCACATGCGCGTCACCGTACCTCAGCCTTTTGCAGCTCCTCTGGGTCTCTGTGAGCCCCTCTCTTTCCCTCTAGTTGTAGAATTTCCACTCAGCCAGCTTTCCTGTGGTTCGGGATGCTATCCGTTCTGTCTTTTAGTTGTAGTTTTGAAATTGTTGTGCGAGGCAGCAGTGTAGGTGTTTACCTATGCCGCCATCTTGGATTCTCCCTTATATTTTTATTTCATGTAGAATAACTCCCTTCCTGTAATGGAAGTTTTCTGGTGGTAAAATCCCTCAGCTTCTGTATGTCTGGCTGCTTTGAGAATTATTTCTTTGTCATTAATTTTTTACAGCTTCAATAGCAAGTGCCTGGAGAGAGCCTCTTTGGATTGAGGTAGTTTGGTGTTCTGTTTGCTTCCTGAATTCAAGGACATAATTCTTTACATAGATTTGGGAAGTTCTCATCCACTATTTGTTTTAATAGTCCCTCAATTCCATGCTTTCTCTCTCTTCTTCCTCTGCAATACCTATAATTCTAATATTACTTTTTCTGATGGAGTCAGATAGGTCTTATGAGCTCTTCCATTTTTCTTTATTCTCGGTCTCTCTCTTCTTCCCTCTGTGTCACTTCTTGATTCCTATCTCTGATGTCACTAGTTCTTTTCTCTAACTAGTTAGTTCTGTTTTCTATGCTCAGTAGCTCATTCTTTTTTTTTTTTTTTTTTAATGATTTCAGAAAGGAAAGGAGAGCGATGGAAACATCACTGATAGGAATCATTGATGGCTGCCTCCTGCATGCCCCCTACTAGGTGTTCCTGGGCATGTTCCCTTGACTGGAATCAAACCCAAACTCTTCTGTCCACAGATGGACGCTCTATCCACTGAGCAAAACTGTCTAGGGCTCAGTAGCTCACTCTTAATCTCCTTAATTGCATGCTTCATTTCCAGGATTCTGATTGACTCTTTTTTTCTTTTTTTGATTGATTTTTTTTTTAGTTTCAATTTCCTTGGTAAATACTCATTTTGTTCATTGATTTGTTTTCTAAGTACACTGAATTAATTGCCTGTGAGTACTTTCTTGCATCTCATTTAGTATTTTCAGAACTGCAATCTTGAAATCTCTGTATTTGTATCACATATTTCCATGTGTTTCAGCCTGCTTTCTGGGGATTTTTTCACTTTCTTTCTGGTCATCATCCTTACTCTGGTCCTTCATAGTTTTTTCTGTCCTTTGTTTTCACATTTATCTCTGAAGAGGTCTTTCTACTTTATTTCAATAGATGGCACAGAATCTTTTACCGCTGTGGTCTGCCAGATTTGAGCCTCCTTGGTCGTAAAACAGTATAGCCATGCTACTTTGGAGTGGGGTTTGTCTTACTCTCACCATAATGGCCACTTCTGACCTTTGTGGGGTCACCCCAAGAACCCCTCCTGGGGATCAGTCACAGGGTGAAATAGCAATTCTATTGCAACAGCTCTTGGTTTACAGATTATATGCTCCTGGACCTGGACTCCAAGGGCAACGGGAGACAAGTCTTGGGGGTGCAAACTGTGGCAGGGCTCTGAGCTCCGTTTCTCTGAAACACCATTGCCCGGCCCAACAGTGGGGAGTCACAGGCAGAACCCTGCACTCTGTCAGGCGCCTGTCCACCTCAGCTTACTCTGCTGGGCTGCTCTCTGCAGTTCTCTGTTCCTCTTGCCCGGCTGAGGGAAGTGCCTGCTACCTCAGGCTTTCTCCCCTCTTCGGGCCAGCCAAGCCATGAGCTCCCAGTTACAGGGCTGCGCTTTTTTCCCTTCTCGTTTTCCCATTTATTCCTGGATGCCCACCTTTAGGTGTTTCAGTGCTTGGACCTCTCAGGCATGCATCTGTGTTGAGCAGGGATTTCTTTGTTGAATTATAGATGGTTAACTTGTTGAAATGTCCGGGGGAGGGGAAAAGTTATACCCTTATGCTGCCATTCCTCTACATCACTTCTTCCAGTTCTTTCTAAATTATAATTAGACAGTAGCTCAGTTAATTAGAGTGCCATCCCCATAGGTCAAGATAGTGGGTTCGATTCCAGTCAGGGCACATGCAGAATCAACCAGTAAATACGTAAGTGGAACAAGTCACTGTTTCTCTTCTTTGTCTCTAAAATTAAATTTTTTAAAAATTTAAGTAGACAACCAAGGATTGCCAGATACATAGGGAAATCAGAAGTGTGGGAACCTCTTTCCACGTCCCGAGTGGTTCAGGGTTCCCAGGTCAGGGTTCGGGTTCTGAAGGAGGCCGCACGCAAACGAAATGAGAGACTAGAAAACATTAATTTGGCGATATTGGGGGGCCAGGCGGGAGCCTTCCTCTAGTGGAAAGGACTGCCACCTTCCTTTGACCTTGCCATCCCTTTTATTTAGGTTTGGGATACACCCTTTGCCATGAAGCAGGCAATTCCAGTAACAAGTAGATTATCTTATCAGTCAGGATTGACATGATTATTTGATGGGGAAGTTCATTGTCTCAATTAGATAGGGAGTGGCTAGTTTTGACCTTTCAGAGCTTCAAGGTTGACCAGCCTTCTAGCCTCCTGTTTACATCCATTTAGTGAGAACAATGTTTGGTCTCCGACACAGAAGCATGAAAAAGAAGAGCTTAGAAAAACATATAGAAAAAGGAAACCTCAGGGGAACAAATATTTCTTAGAGACATAAGAAAACATTTTTAAAAATCATTATGATCAAAAGATTCAAGAGTACTGCATCCATAAAAAAAAAACAGAAACAGAATCCACAAAAAAGGAACAAAAACTTGGAAGAACTCTTATAAGTTAAATTTAAAATTCTTAGAATTTAAATACTGATTAGAAAAGGAAAGAAAATCAACAGATGATCTAGAAAACAAAACCGAGAAACTCAGAATAAGAGCATATGAGTAAAAGGAGAGAAATGATAAAGAGACTGTAAGAGAGAAAGAGCTAATCCAAGAAGTATAACATTTGACTGATAAGAGCCCCAAAAACAAGGAAGGGGAGAAGCTATTCAATAAATAATAAAATTCAACAGGGCAAAAAAGAAGGGAAGCAAGTCTTAAGACTGAAAGGGTTTAATGAGTGCTCAAAAAACTAACTGATAAGACGCTTATCTATAATGTAATTCTGAAATAAATATAAAAAGAAAATTCTGAACAGGAAAAATAAATCACTAACAAAGGACTAGTAGTCAAACTGGCTTCTTATCAGCAAGAGATGTTAGAAGGGGACCATGCCATCACATTTTCTAGAGAAAATTATTTCCAGCCCAGATTTCTATACTCAACATAACTACAAACAAGTACTAAGGTAGAATAAAGACAGTTTTAGCCATGACTCAGAAAGTTTATTTCCCAGCACATTTTTTTTTTCTCAAGAACTTATTTCAGGATATACAGCATAAATCAGGACAGTGGAAGACATAGGATCCTGAGAATAGAGAAGCATAGAGGGAAATCCTTGGAAGACAGCCATGCAGTAGCTTAGAAAAGCAATTGGTTACAAAGGGGAATTCCACAGAATAGAAAATGTAACTGAGAGTATGGGAAAAGTGAGACTACAATAAAGGCATATTATGCCCCCCTTCCCAAAATAGAAGAAAGGCAATTAAGAACTCCTTGAAAATTAAAAAAAAGAAAAAGAAAAATGGCATTAAAAAAAAGCTACATTTCAAATATGAAGGTTATATGCATGCACCCCTATTAAAAGGAATTAATATAATATGTGAAAAGAGGATCTAGTTGTTATTGAACATAGGACCTTTTAGGAAAAAATATTATTTCATTCTGCCCTTTTTAAAATAACAGTTCAGCCTGAGACCGTCCGATAATATAGCAGTCCATATGACTTGCTATTGTTATGATAATCAAAGTGAAAGTATATCAAATATGAGTTGTTTCTCTTGAGCTTGTAGAAATAAGTATATAATAATTTCCCTCCGTCATCCATCCATGGCACTTCAGAAACAGTTTCAGGAAACTTGTAAATTTTCTAGAATATACAATATATCTGATGTGGGGATTTCTGCTTAGGTTCCTTCCTTATAAACTTAGAATCATGAGAGCCCAATAGTGATGACCGTGGCCCTGAAGAGAAGAAAATGTAATCCTAGCACACAAACTGGCTCTGCACTAAGTATTTATAGAGTCATATTTTAGGGAGTACTAAAAATAGAGATGCTCTTCATCTTAGACTAGAACGAACTTTGATATGTTTGGTTTCAAGACATAAACTGCTGGACCCTAAGAGAAGGATGGGCCAAAAGTGTTTCACTCTCCTTTTGTTTTCTGTAAATATGGTACCAAATGATAACCCATGCCTATTGGCGATGCTCTCCCCAGATGTGAGAGTTGTTGTTATTATAGAATGGTCCAGCACCCCAAAACAACTTCAATTACTTAGATTTGGTGGCAAATGACAGAAATATCTACTCCCGACAGCTAAGCATAACAAGGTATATTGACTGCTCATGGGAGAAACTGTGGTCCATCATGATCTCAAGTCATAACTCAGTTACTTCATTATACATCCCATAGGCTAGGCTTTACATGATTATTCTTTAGTTGGAATATTTAAAAGCAAGCAAGCATGACTTATAAGAAAAAGGGACTTTTTATAGGGAATGTACAAACATCACATGGTCTCTTCCCTACTGGCAGAAATATGGTTTAGCTTCTGGAAAGTAATAAATCCTACTTTGCTTAATAATAGGAGGCATTTGTACTAGTTTGTTAATTTTACCTGCTTTCCTGACATGGAGAAAATTACTTCATGCTGCAGTCAATGGGTCTCAGGTTCACAAGGGAGATTTTCCTTTATAAGAATTAACAAGTAAGTCATAACATAGTACTATTTATAGTTCTCATCTTTTAGATTCAACTTATATGGAGACTTGGTTGTGATAATAGGATAAAACGTAAAAGTTGACACAAAGTGGGAAAAAACAGATAGAAAAAAGGAGCACATGTTCTAATGTGCCTTCTTAAAAAGGGGGAAGTCAACAAAGACTACCAAAAGTGGATGAAATGAGAAATAGAGTTGTCATTTTCTGAAATTACTTAGTTAAGCAACAGAACAAGTAAAATTAATAATACAACTATCAGTCACTGGAAGAGAATAAGATTGTAGTGTACAAAGTTAAATACTTTTTTTAAAACCCTTACCAGAGGATATTTTTCCATTGATTTTTACGAAGAGTATAAAGGAGGAGAGAGATAGAGAGAGAAGCATCGATTGGTTGCCTCTGCATGCTCTCAATCAATGCTACAACCAAGGTACCCGTCCTTGACCAGAATCAAGCCCATTAATCTTCAGTCCACAGGCCGATGCTCTAGCCACTGAGCAAGACTGGCTAAGGTTCAATACTCATTTTTTAAGGTGGAAAGTCAATAGCTACCTAAAGTTGATAAATCAAGAAAAAGAAGTAAAATTTATTGTTCAGAACAATTCATCCTACACTAATACTGTATAGGATGTTAGGGAGGGATTCCTAAATCTTTTTGATTGTATAACCCTCTGAAAATATTTTAGAGCATAAATCTTTAACATCTAAATACTTACTTATATTCTATATAAACTTATAACTATATAATCTGTTACATGTATATTGTAACTTATACAAAAATAGAAGTGAAAAGTATCCTATATAATAAAAGCCCAGTGACTGAATGGCAGAATGAACAGAACAACTACAGCCCCTCACCCTGGCAGCCCCGCTTCCAATCAGCCCCCATCGAAGTGGGTCGACAGGACCCCACCAGTGCATGAATTTGTGCACCAGGCCTCTAGTATAAGAATAATTTTGAATAGATTTTAAGGGTAGAATACTTTTTTTTAAATTGATTAAGGTATTACATATGTATCCTTAAAGGGGGAATACTTATTATAATAATAAACCAAAACCAGAAAATCAACAGCTATTCAGATAAAAAGGAGCACTTTCAGATATAAAAAGTATATGAGAATAAATAAAATATCAAATATAGTCAAACCTTGTTGCCTGAATGTCTCCCATCTCAATCCATTCTGGACCAAGTTGGTCACAGAAAAAAATGTCTCAATCAGGGAACCAAACTTCAGTTTTTGCCTTTCATGCTCAATGATTAGCATAATTTTAAAACATAAAGAGGCCATCTAGAGTGCTAATGTTGTGAAGGGTGTGAAAGAAACAATAATCACAGACAACTAAAGAGGTAGAAAAACTGTTGTTGATTTGGATAACCAATAAGCAGTTAGCAGTGATAGATGAATAAGCACAGATGGCACATGCTGACCTGAAAAACACCCCTGGAACAAGTGCTGAAAGTGACTCCTTCAAGGCTAGTAATGAGTGGTTAGATATAGTTAAGAAAATAAATGTCTATTTATAGATTAAACAGTATATTAGACATGCACTATATATAAGAAAGGTTAAAGTGGAATCATTTAGGGGTCTGGAATGGATTAACTCAATTTACATTATTTCTAATGCAAAAAATTATTCAGTTTTCAAAAAAATCTCTTCATGAGCAGCCTTCCAGAAAGAATTAAATTTGAAAACTGAAGTTCCACCGTAATTTCTTCCAGTATCCAAATTCAGCATCTTATGCACCTTCTAAGATGTATACAGTTCTCTTTAGACACACTGTTCCAGAAGTCAGAGTGTAGACACTAGGAAATTCAAAAGGATAAGATGTTTGAAGAGACTACCTTTTAGGAGTAAACCTGGATGGGAAGGAAGGAAGTGGAAGAGGGGATTTTACTTGTGTGTACCCATTTTATTTCACCAAGGAGTAACTTAGTCTAATCAGCTCCATAAAACTCTGTCTCTACAAGTGTGCATGCTGATTTACTCATTCAACAAATATACATTGAGCATCTACTCTAAGCACAGGTGACAGAAGAAACTGCCATGTCAACTCTCAAGGAGATCACAGTCTAGAGCGGAAGAAACACATGAAACCACTAATGACAATTCAATGTCATAAGCGCTACTAAGAGAAGTATGTGCTAGATATGATGTATTCACAGTTTGTGGCAATAGAAGAGGTACACTAATATTGTGTAGGATGTTAGGGAGGGATTGCTAAAAGGTCACCTCTTCTTTAAATTGAAACTTAAAGAACAAGTAAGAAAGCTGAGCATAAACCAGGTGAAGAGAGATGCAGGAATATTCAGGAAGGGCATACTAGGGAAAAAATGAAAAAAGGTGGGGAAGACAGACTGACCTGTCAGAGAGAGCACAGTGTGTTTAGAAAATGGAAGTTTTTCAGGATTATTAGAGCAAATGGTTCATGAGATTGTAGTGGCAGGAATGAAACATCAAGAAGAGAAAGGGCCAGAAATGAAGGGCCATGCTTAGAAATCTGCACAGTCTCCTGAAGGCAATGGAAAGCCACTGAAGGATTTTACCCGTAAGAATGGAGACCCAATCAGATTATACTTTGGAGAAGTGCAAATGTGCAGGATGTATCTGAAAGCAATGTGAAGAATGTATCTGATGTAAATGAGGAAGTAAGGACATTCTGGAGTGGGGCTAAGAGACAAAAGGAGAGAATTGTGATACTAGCAGAAACAAATGGCTAAAAAGGTGCTTCCTATCATTCATCACCAGGCAAATGCAAGTCAAAATGTCAAAGAAATATCACCTCACACTTGTCAGAATAGTTATCAACAAAAAAGATAAGAGATAACTGTTGGGACTCTAGCTGAGAATGTAAATTGATATATCCACTATGGAAAACAGTGTGAAGGTTCCACAAAAAAAATTAAAGACTATCGAAAAACACAATGGTTCCAGTGGAAGGGAAAAAAGTGCCAGAATAGACAGATATGTACCAAGCTTTATCCCAAAGCAAATATGAAGAACAGCTGAGGGTCACATGAAGAATGTTTCTTGGTGAGTTGAGGGACAGCTATACTCCAGGAGAGGGTAGGTGACTGCCAGATGGGGCTCCCCTGACCAGGAAGCCCCCACTGATGCTGGGTTCTCTCCCGGAGTGACCAGCTCAAATGCAGAGACCATGCCAGAAAGAATTAAATTTGAAAACTGAAGTTCCACTGAAGGGGAAAGTGGATGTTATCGGAAGTCTAAAAATCTACACACTGTGGCACCCACCTAACTGCTGAAAACCCCAGAGCACTGGTCCCCAATTGGCACAAACACGCGGATTCAGAGGGGCTCTACACTCCACCATGGAAAGGTCAGATTTTGCCTGGGATAAGGAGAGAGAGAACTACATAAGCAGACAACCAGAGAAAAGAGACCACGGGGAGACAAAGAAACAGCCCGCATATGAAAGAAAAGTGGGCATCACCAGAAAAGGAAGTAAACAAAATGGAGGCAAGCAAGCTGCCAGAGAAAGAATTCAGAGAAATGGTCATAAGATGGCTGAAAAGAATGGAAGACAAATTTGACAATATGAGTAAGAACCAAGAGGAAATGAAGAGGAATCAAGAAGAAATGAAAGCCAAGACCGGTTTGGCTCAGTGGATAGAGCGTCAGCCTGCAGACTGAAAGGTCCCAGGTTCGATTCTGGTCGGGGGCATGTACCCTGCTTGCAGGCACATCTCTAGTGTGGGGCGTGCAGGAGGCGGCTGATCGATGTCTCTCTCTCTCTCATCGATGTTTCTGACTTTCTATCACTCTCCCTTCCTCTCTGTAAAAAATCAATAAAATATATTAAAAAGAAGAAATGAAAAATGACATCGCTGCTGTAAAGAACTCAATAAAAAGCATCAAGAGTAGACTAGAAGAAGCAGAGGATTGCATCAGTGAGCTAGAAGACAAGGTAAGAAAAAAATACCCAAGTAGAGCAGCTTCTAGGAAAAAAAAAAAAATTAAAAATCAGGAGGACAGCCTAAGGTAACTTTGAGACAACACGAAACAAAACAACATTCGCATAATGGGGGGAAGCCAGAAGGAGAGGAAACTGAGCAAGGAATAGAAAACCTGTTTGAAGAAATAATGACAGAAAATTTCCCCAATATAGGAAAGAAAAAACCCACACAAATCCAAGAAGCTCACAGAGTCCCAAGCAAAATGAACCCCAAAAGACCGACGCCAAGGCACATTATAATTAAAGTGGCAAACACCAACAAGAAAGTAAGAATCTTAAAAGCAGCCAGAGAGAGACAGAAAGTTACATACAAAGGAACCCCCATCAGACTAGCAACTGATTTCTCAACAGAAACTCATCAGCCCAGAAGGGAATGGAATGAAATAGTCATTCAAAGAAAGGGTCTGAATCCAGGAATACTGTGCCCAGCAATACTATCAATCAAAATTGAAGGTGAATCAGGAGCTTCACACACAAGAAAGGACTAAAGGAATTTATAACTACCAAACCAGCAATGCAAGAAATGCTAAAGGGTCTGCTGTAAAAAAAAGAAATAGGAAATAGAGAAGGAACACAGGGGTAAAGAATAAAAATGGTGACAAATAAGCACCTATCAATAATAACTTTAAATGTAAATGGATTAAATGCACCAATCAAAAGACATAGGGTAACGGACTGGATTAGAAAACACAACCCATACATCTGCTGTCTATAAGAAACCCACCTCAGAAAAAAAGACGCACACAGACTAAGGGTGAAGTGATGGAAAAAGGTTTTTCAGGCAAATGGAAATGAAAAAAAAAAAAAAAAGCTAGGGTAGCAATACTTATATCTGACAAATTAGATCTCAAAGTAGCTTTGTGTGCTAGGTGTTGTCTAGGGTCCAGTGGCTCAGCCTCCCCCAATTTTCTGAGGTAGACACTTTTGGTGCACCCCTTTGTGGCTGTGTGTACAATCTTATTGTAGTTAAGTCTTAATTGTGGTTGGTATCACTGGGAGAAACTGACCTCCAGGCCAATTGGCTGTGAGGATCAGCTGTGTCTACACTGGGAGAACTTCTGTGCTGGAGACACCCTTATGATACAAGACTTTCAAAATTGCAAAAGCCTCTGTGTTCCGCTTGGATGGGGCCGAGTCTCAGGGCAGAGTAGGCAGCCTTGGCTTCCCATCAGCCCTGCCCTTTGAGGCCCCTGGGTATCAGTGTACTGTGGTAATCACTGCAAGCCTCTCTGAGAGAAAGCCAACCTTTTGTTTCTCCCACTGCCAGATGGTCCAGTTTCTTCCTGAATGAGTCTAAGTTCCCAGAAACTCGCCCGGAACTGGAGTTCAGCACAGTCGGGAGCTTCCATCTCCCTCCTGCTTTAGAAAGCCAGCTGCACATCAGCCTCCTGTGCACTCAGCAATCAGTCCTCTCAGTGTTCGCGCCTCCGGACCTCGGCCTTCCACAGCTCCCCTGAGACTCAGTGTGTTTTCTCTTTTCCTGACATTCCAGATTCCCTCCAAGTGGGTCTGGATTCCCAGAGTCTCACCTGGGATTGGAGTTCAGCACTGTCGAGAGCTTCTGTCTCCCCGCTCTTGAGGAAGTCAACCACACACTCAGTCGCCTGTGCACTCAGCTGCCCTTCCTCTCCGTGTGCACGTGTTTCTGTACCTCAGTCTTTCGCAGCTCTTCTGAATCTCAATGTACTTTCCTCTTTCCTTCTTGTTGTAGAATTTCCACTCAGCCAACTTTCCTGTGGTTCTGGATGGTGTCTGTTGTGTCTTTTAGTTGTAGTTTTCATAGTGTTGTGCGTGGCAGTAGTTTAGATATTTACCTATGACACCATCTTGGTTTCTCCTAGAGTAGTCATTTCTAAGAGGATGACACCTCAAGAAATTTAAAACTTTTGCAATCCAAAGGGCTTAAAACCTTCAGAAATACTATCCAAGTACCTGAGATTTCAAATTTCATTAGACTACTGCTAGGTTTTTTTTTAAACTATTGACACTATTACAGATGTCCCCCATTTCCCATCACCACCACTCCCTTATCCACCAGGCCCTGCTAACTGTCCTCTGGCCTTCACCACACTGTTGCCTGTGCCCATGGGCTATGTATATGTATTCTTTGGCTACTCTTACCTCTTATACAGACCTGTCTACCCCTCCTCCCTCCTCCCTAAGTCAGTCTATTATATGTATCCTTGCCGCTCGTTCTATTTTGTTCATTAAATTCCACATATGAATGAAATCATATGGTATTTGACTTTCTCTGACTGGCTTATTTCACTTATCATAATAATTTCCAGACCATTCATGCTGTCACAAAGGGTAAGAGCTTCTTTTTTTATAGCCACATAGTATTCCATTGTGTAAATGTGTCATGGCTTTTATACATACACACACACACACACACACACACACACACACACACACTTTTAATTGATTTCAGAGAGGAAAGTCTAGAGAGAGAGAGCGAAATATTAATGATGAGAGAGAATCATTGATTAGCTGCTTCCCACATGCCCCACACTGGGGATCAAGCCTATATCCCAGCCATGTGTCCCTAACCGAAATTGAACATGGGACCCTTCAGATACTCTATCCACTGAGCCAAACCAGCTAGAGCACCATGGCTTTTATATACTAGAGTGTGTGTGTGTGTGTGTGTGTGTGTGTGTGTGTGTCTGTGTATGTGTGTATGTATAATCTATATATATTTATATTTAAATTGAGTGGCCAGTATATTATTAATCTGAGTGGCCAGATTATTATGATCTCTGAACGCATAATAATCTGGCCACTCAGTATATATCCTATATAATAAAAGGCTAATATGCAAATTGTCCCCTCAACTAGGAGTTCCACCAGCAGACAGGCTAGCCAACCACCCATGTCCTTTCCCTCTAACCAGGCTGGCCAGACCCCACCCATGCACAAATTCATGCACCAGGCCTCCAATATATATATACACACACACCGAGTGGATACTCAGTGTATATATTTTAAATTGATTTCAGAGAGGAAGGGAGAGGGATAAAAACATCAATGATGAGCCAAGACCGGTTTGGCTCAGTGGATAGAGCGTCAGCCTGCAGACTGAAAGGTCCCAGGTTCAATTCCAGTTGGGGGCATGTACCTTGCTTGCAGGCACATCTCCAGTGTGAGGCATGCAGGAGGCGGCTGATCGATGTCTCTCTCTCATCGATGTTTCTGACTTTCTATCCCTCTCCCTTCCTTTCTGTAAAAAATAAATAAAATATATTTTTAAAAAAATCAATGATGAGAGAACATCATAAATCGGCTGCCTCCTGCACACCCTCTATTGGGGAATCAAGCCCACAGCCCGAGCATGTGCCCTTGACCGGAATCAAACCCCGGACCCTTCAGTCCACAGGCGGACACTCTATCCACTGAGTCAAACCAGCCAGAGCATGCCATGGCTTTTTTATCCATTCATCTACTGGGCTGTTTCCAGATCTTGGCTATTGTGAATAAAGCTGTTATGAACACATGAGTACACATATTCTTTCTAACTAGAGGCCGCCTGGTGCACAAAATTCATGCATGGGGGTGTGTGTCCCTCAGCCCAGACTGTACACTCTCCAATTTGAGACCCCTCAAGGGATGTCCAGTGAAATTGGGCCTAAACGAGCAGCTGGACATCCCACTCATAATATAGGACTGCTGGCTCACATCACTCACCCACCTGCCTGCCTGCCTGTCTGATTGCCCCTAACCATTTCTCCCTGCCAGCTTGATCACCCCCAATTCACCCCCCTGCCAGCCTGATCAATGCCTAACTGCCCTCCCCTGTTGGCCTGGTCATCCCTAACTGCCCTCCCCTGCAGGCTTCTTTGCCCCCCCCCCCATTACTCCTCTTGCTGGGCAGGTCACCCCTATTTGCCCTCCCTTGCTAGCCTGGTCACTCCTTATTGCCCTCCCCTGCAGGTCTGGTCACCCCCAACTGTCCCCCCCTGCTGGCTTGGTTGCCCCCAACTTCCCTCCCCTGCAGGCCTGGTCACTCCTAATGCCCTCCCCTGCCGGCCTGGTTGCCCCCACCTGTCCCCCCCTGCCAGCCTGGTCACCCCTAACTGTCCTCTCCTGCAGGCCTTGTCCCCCCAATACCCTCTCCTTCAGGCCTGATTGCCCCTAACTGCCCTACCCTGCTGGCCTGATCGCCCACAACTGCCCTTCCCTGCTGGCCATCTTGTGTCCACATGGGGTGGCCATGTTATGTTTTGGAGTGATGGTCAGTTTGCATATGAACTCTATTTTATTGGACTGGTGTTTTGGGATTCTTAGGATATATATTCAGAAGTAGGGATTGCTGGGTCAAAAGGCAGTTCCATTTTTATTATTTTGAAACTGTTAGTCATTTTTAAGAGGACTCTCTCCACATCCTCACTAGTACTTATTTTTTGTTGATTTATAGATGGTAGCCTTTCTGGCAAGTATGAAGTGATACTTCATTGTAGTTTTAATTTACGTCTCTCTGATGATTACTGATGCAGACCATTTTTTTCATATGTCTTTTGGCCATCTGTATGTCTTCTTTAGAGAAGTACTACTAGGTCCCTTGCCCATTTTTATTTTATTTTATTTTTTTAAATATACTTTATTGATTTTTTTAGAGAGGAAGGGACAGAGATAGAGAGAAACATCAATCAACTGCCTCCTACACAACCCCCACTGGGGATGTGCCCACAACCAAGGTATGTGCCCTTGACTGGAATTGAACGTGGGACCTTTCATTCCACAGGCCAATGCTCTATCCACTGAGCCAAACCGGTTTCAGCCCCTTGCCCATTTTTAATTGGATTGTTTGATTCGGGGTATTGAGTTGTATAAGTTCTTTATATATTTTGTAAATTAATCACGTATCAGATGTATCATTGGCAAATATGTTCTCTCATACAGTGGGTTTCTCTTTTCATTTTGTTGATGGTTTCTTTTGCCATGAAGAAGCTTTTCAGTTTGATATAATCCCACTTGTCTTTTTCTTTGTTTCCCTTGCCTTAGAACAGTGGTTGGCAAACTCATTAGTCAACAGAGTGACAAACCATGGCTTGCAAGACACATGTGGCTCGTGAGCCACGGTTTGTCAACCCCTGCCCTAGAAGGTATATACGCAAAAACATTGAAAAATGTTTGAGATTTTATTGCCTATGTTTTCTTCTACGATTTTTATGGTTTCATGACTTACATTTAAGTCTTTTATCCATTTTGAGTTTATTCTTTTTTAAAATATATTTTTATTGATTTCAGAGAGGGAGTGATAGAAACATCTATGATGAGAAAGAATCATTGATAGACTATATCCTGCTCACCCCCTACTGGGGATCAAGCCTGCAACCTAGGCATGTGCCAATGAAGCATCCATCTTATATAAAAACTGCTATTTGAAATTTTAACCCTGCTATTTTGGCTTCTATAAATGCTTGCTTGCTTAAATAACAAGGAAAATAAAACTACTCCCATTCCAAAGAGGCTGTGGACTATGCCCCAGACAGAGTTGTCAGTGCTGACACCAGGCCTGGCCTTGAGATATGGTCTCATGGCCCCTTCCCAGCACGTAGGCCTTCTTTTCCCAGAAGGCCCGGAATTGAAGAAAGAAATAGAGGAAAATATAAGCAAGTGAAGGCATATACTGTATTCATGGACTAGAAGAATTAATATCATAAAAATTGGGGAGACAAAAGAGCTAGGAAAAGTATAAATAGAAAAGGTTTCCTCTATGTGGTGGGGCCCCCAGAATTTGAAAGGCACATTTTTCTCTGGCCCTGCCCTTAAGAAAATGTAACTCTAGCTGGGTTTAAGAAGTACAATTTTAAAACAAAATCCGTGAGTCTTTTTAGTCCACTGTGTAAAGACACACTCTGAGTTATATAACTCAGTGGCACAACTGAAAAAAAAAAAATGTAACTCCCTTTCTCTAAGCCTGGCTTGTTTTTTTTTGGTCTTCTGTAACACCCTGACTGAAAATTAAACTGTGACCTCCTGGTTCATAAGTCAATGACCAACCACTGAGCCATGCTGAAAAGGCTTGAGTTTATTCTTGTGTATGTTGTAAATTGGTAATCTAGATTCATTTTTTTTTGCATGCACCTGTCCAATATTTACACCACCATTTATTTTTTTAAATATATTTTATTGATTTTTTTTACAGAGAGGAAGGGAGAGGGATAGAGAGCTAGAAACATCAATGAGAGAGAAACAATGATCAGCTGCCTCCTGCACAACCCCTACTGGGGATGTACCCTAACGAAGGTACATATCCTTGACCGCAGTGGTTCTCAACCTTCCTAATGCCGTGACCCTTTAAGACAGCTCCTCATGTGGTGGTGACCCCCAACCATAAAATGATTTCCATTGCTACTTCATAACTGTAATTTTGTTACTGTTATGAACTGTAATGTAAATATCTGATATGCAGGATGTATTTTCATTGTTACAAATTAAACATAATTAAAGCATAGTGATTAATCACAAAAACAATACGTAATTATATATTGTAAAATATTTATTTCTAATTACAAATAAATGAAATTCTGTCTTGAATCATGGTGTAGCATGGGCAACAGTCTTCATATAACAACAGTAAACTACATTGCTACATTTTGCTACACCAAGGAGCGCTGTGTTGGTTCCTAAGACCATGGGAAATATGTGTTTTCTGATGGTCTTAGGCGACCCCTGTGAAAGGGTCGTTCGACCTCCAAAGGGGTCGCGACCCACAGGTTGAGAACCGCTGCTTGACCGGAATCTAACATGGGACCTTTTAGTCTGCAGGCCTACGCTCTATCCACTGAGCCAAACGGGTTTTGGCTACACCATTTATTGAAGAGACTTTCACACCATTGTATATTCTTGCCTCCTTTGTCAGTTATTAATTGACCATGAAACTATGGGTTGATTTCTGGGCTCTCTGTTCTGTTCCATAGATCTATATGCCTGTTCTTATGCCAGTACCAGACTGTTTTAGTTACAATGGCCTTGTAGTACAGTTTAATATATCTAGTATTGTGATCCCTCCAACTTTGTTCTTCTTTTTCAAGATTGCTGAGATTATTAGGAGTCTTTTTTTGGTTCCACATAAATTTTTGGAATATTTGTTCTAGATCTGTGACATATGCTATTGATATTTTAATGGGAATTGCATTGAATCTATAGATTGCTTGAGTAGCATGGAAATTTTTATGATATTAATTCTTCTAGTCCATGAATACAGTATATGCCTTCACTTGCTTGTATTTTCCTCTATTTCTTTCTTCCATGTCCTATAGTTTTCTAAATATAGGTCATTTACTTCCTTGGCTAAGTTTATTCCTAGGTACCTTATTTTTATTGTTGGAATAATAAATGGGATTATTTTCTTAAAGTTTCTCTTTTTGATAGTTCATTATTGGTGAATAAAAATGCTACTAATTTCTGAATATTAATTTTGCATCCTGCTACTTGCCAAATTCACTTATTAGATCTAATAGTTTTTTTGGTGGAGTCTTTAGGGTTTTATGTGTACAATATACCGTATTTTCTGGCATTTTTAACCCAGGAAAATCTTCTCAAAAGTCGGGTGTCATCTTATACACCAGGTGTCATCTTATAGGGCGGGTGCTGAAACTTCCGAGCCAGACTAGAGAATCTGCGGTCGCAGCATATGGTGGGGGGAGCTCAAAAACAGCCGTGGCCACATCCCTACTGTATGCAGCGACCGTATGAAAGCAGCAAGGATGGCACTGTACAAGTAGGTATCTTCCTCCTATCATCATTAGTTCCAGTTTGGTTGACAGCTTAGAAAACAAACAGCATGGCAGATCCCATGGGTTTATTGTCTTGTCCTTCCTTTCAGCTTTAGAGTGAATTAGGAAAAGATTAATCCACTTGCACTGTTTTATGTTTACATGTTTGATGACAAACAGCCTTATGTTTATAAGTGACAGTTTTCCTGCTAAGTACCTGCAAAGTTGGGGGTCGTCTTATACACCCAGTTGTCTTATATGCTGGAAAATACGGGATGTCATCTGTGACATCAGTTTTACTTCCTCCTTTCTGGTTTGGATGCCTTCTATTTCTTCTTATCTGATTGTTGTGACTAGGACTTCCAGTACTATCTATACCAATAATAGCCTAGTCAGTCGTCACGCCTTCATGCATCATGCCCTATCATCATCACAAGACGGCCGGCACAAGATGGCAACGCACACAGTGTATGCAGAGCCCAGCAGAGGAGGCAGGTCGCAGCAGGGGAGGGCAGTTGGGGGCGATTAGGCTGGCAGGCAGAAGCAGTTAGAGGCAATCAGGCAGGCAGGCAGGCGAGCAGTTAGGTGCCAGTGGTCCCAGACTGTGAGAGGGATGTCTGACTGCCGGTTATCCTCGGAGGGGTCCTAGATTGGAGAGGGTGCAGGCCAGACTGTGAGGGCCCATTCCCCAACACCACCACCATGCACGAATTTCATGCACCGGGCCTCTAGTGATAAATAAGAGTGGTAAAAGCGGTCATCTCTGTTTTGTTCCTGATCTTAAGGGAAACACTTTTGGTTTTTGCCTGCTGAATATGATGTTGGCTGGAGATTTTTCATAAATGGAGAACTTGCTGTTTTTCTATGTGTAACAGGGTATGCAGGCAGAATGACTGGAATGGAAAATGTGTATAATTTAAGTATAGAGAATTATCCTAAATTGTCTTAACTTTCATCCTTTAGATTTTAATGACAATGAGAAGGAAGAAGGTATTCTGAACCAAAACCAACAAATTATAGGGCTGCTGTGTTATCAGTCCCACTAAGACTATGAGCAAACAAACCCTAAACAAAGTAGATCCTAATTTGTAGAAAACACACTGCTAAAAACAGACAAATGCAGGTGTTGCAGTCACCATACCCAACAGGCCACAAGTAGTATCACCATAATGGTGAGTGAAAGAAAAACACTGCTAAAAAATGGTCTAAATTAGTTAACACATCCAGTTTCTGATCTGAGAGTCAGGATTCTGCTCTGTTCAATGTACATTTAGCCAAACCAGAAACTATTTCTTGGTAAGGTTTTAAAAAAAATTGCTGGAAAGGATGTAAGTGTAAGTTAGTATACTCTGGGAAGGATGCCTTGCCATGAGAAGCTTGTTGGTCAGGTAAATGTTGGCTATCTACTGCAGGCAGGTCACAGCCTGCTTGGCTCAGAGGGAAGCCAAACAGGCAGAGTGTGCAAACCACTCCTCTGGAAGAGTGATCCCCGCACCAAAAGGCTGGTGTTGGTAGAATGTGCAACATGAGGCAGAGAGAAGGACCACATCAATGGTATAAACTCGGTTCCTTTTTTACAGCTTTATTGAGGTATAATTCATTTATCAATACAACTTATTTAAAGCATACAACTCAATGTTCTCTTTTAGACATAATCACAGAGTTGTGCAACCAGGATAATTTCGGAACATTTCCATTACCCCAAAAAGAAACTTCATACCCATTTCCCCCAAACCCTCCTCATCCCAGGCAACTAATCTGTCTTCAACTAATTTGCATACTTTGGATACTTCATGTAAGTGGAACCATATAATTATGTGGTCTCTTGTGACTGGCTTCTTTCATACATTTAGTATTTACAAATTTCATCCATGTTATAGCATGTATCAGTTCTCCATTCTTCTTTATTGCTGAATAATATTCTACACTAAGGATATACCATGCACAGTAGACTCTTCACAAGCAATAGAATCTCTTTTGCTATATTAACAAAGCTGTCAACAGTGATTAGGCCCCACATGATCCATAAATGCCTACTTATAGCTGAAAATAAATTATTAATTGCATAACATTACAGTTCTCTAGAAATGTTATCAATTACCATAGTGATATCTGGATTAATGAAAATCCTGGGAATGAAGCTCCTTTTATATTTAAGTCAAATGCTTCAAATGTTTTTCCATAATCTGTCAGAGGAAGAGGCAATTAATTGCAAACTCTAAGGCCTGAACACCTCAGGACATAACTGTTTGTTTGTTTGTTTTTTAATATATTTTATTTATTTTTTTTACAGAGAGGAAGGGAGAGGGATAGAAAGCCAGAAACATCGATGAGAGACACTGATCAGCCGCCTACTGCACGCCCCCTACTGGAGATGTGCCCGCAACCAAGGCACATGCCCTTGACCGGAATCGAACCTGGGACCCTTCAGTCTGCAGGCTGACGCTCTATCCACTGAGCCAAACCGGTTTTGGCGACATAACTGTTTTTTGACTCCACCCACAGGTGAAGAGAAACTGCAAAACTGCAAGTATACAAAGCTGGTCTCCATAACCTCCCTTTCTGCTTGCTGACCCCTACATCTCTTCCCCCTATCTTTGAAATACAATTCCTTCTGTATGTTTCACCCCTACCCCCACCCCCAAAACAAAATGAGATCTTTTATACCTTTTAACTAATTACAGCCTCACTTTAAATTGAAATAATACATTTATATGAAAATGTTACTTGAAGGAGACATTGATTTTCTAACACATTTATCTCCCAAGACAAGAAATGAAAATTCGTTTCCCTCAAATGAGAATTTCTAGTAGGAACAAGCTGGTAAAGGGGAGAGTTATTGTTTGTATGCTTGTTTGTTGTAGTTTTTTTCCCCAAGAGACCTCTCAAATCACAGTAAATACACTTCATGGCAAATTGAATTTACTCAGTCTTCTTAGGAGGGTGGAAACAAATAAAAAATTGTTATTAATTCTGTTAGACATGATAATGGTAGTATGATTATGTCTAAAACTACCCTTTTTTATTAGAAATGCATACTGAGATATTTGGGTAAAATGATGTGCTATCTCTTATTTATTTAAAATACTTCAGGTAGTTGGAAAGAGAATATGGGGAAGGGAAAATGAAACTAAATATTGATAATTGTTGAGAGCAGCTGATAGGTGATGGGAATTAATTATTTTTTCTGCTTTATATCCATATAAAATTTTCCAGAGTAAAATACTTTTAAAGAGACAAACTGTTCTCTTCCTCTCAGGCAGTCTTTTGTGCCTTTCCTTTTCCTTCATAGTACTTACTGTTGTCACTACATATTTCTAAGATTATTTGATTAATGTTTATCTCCCTGACTAGTCTTTAAGCTCCATAAGGACCACAAAGGTGTTCACTTAGCTCCCACCAAATCCCTACCACCTCGTAGAGTTTCTGGCATCTGACAAATATTTACTAAGTTATCAAGATAATAAAATAAGTTATATCATGCACCTAAGTCAGTAAATGCTCAATACATAAAGGAAAGGGAAGAATGGAAAGCAGGGACCTTTGATTGAATGAATTCAACATTTTTACCTACATGTATTTACATGTATTTACCATTTAAGTTCACATGCTTTTCTATTTAAAATGTAGTAAAGATATAACAGATTTAACTTCACCTAGCTTATCCTTACTACATTCATGTGATGTATTCAACTAAGAACTACAATCTCCACTTTATGAAATGGAAACTATGGAACCAAAAAGTTATAAAACCTTTTCATGGTCATAATGGAAGAGATGCACAAATGAACAAAACTCATCTTTTGTTCATGCCTCATGCTGTTTTTATATTTAATATATTTTATTGATTTTTTACAGAGAGAAAGGGAGAGAGATAAGAGTTAGAAACATCGATGAGAGAGAAACATCCTGCCACCTCCTACTGGGGATGTGCCTGTAACAAAGGTACATGCCCTTGACTGGAATTGAACCCGAGACCCTTTAGTCTGCAGGCTGATGCTCTATCCACTGAGCCAAACCAGTTAGGGCCTCATGCTGTTTTTAAAGGAGTATGATTTTATTCTCAAGAAAAATACATTAGCCCTAGATGTTTTGACTCAGTGGATAGAGCGTCATCCGCCTGCAGAGCGAAGGGTCCCAGGTTCGATTCTGGTCAAGGGCACATGCCTGGAGGGCTAGCTCAATCCCCAGTAGGGGGCGTGCAAGAGGCAGCCAATCATTGATTGATTTTCTCTCATCATTGATGTTTCTACCTCACTCTTCCTCTCCCCGCCTCTCTAAAATAAGTAAAAATATATTTTAAAAAATAAAGTAAAAATAAGAAAAAGTAGTATATATTAAATCAACCTTCAGTGGCTGAGAAACTAAGTAGCTATATAAAAGACTCAGCTGAAAATATATTTTGACTCTGCCCAAAACAATTTTTAAAATATATTTTTATTATTGAAAGCATTATAAATATTTCCCAATTTCTTTCTCCTTACCCCTACTCCCTACCCCGCCCACCCAGGTTTTCACTACCCTATTAATCATGTCCATGGGTTATGGATATAGATGTATAAGTGCTTTGGTTTATCTCTTCCCCCCAACCCTGCATTGAAGTATGTCAGTCTGTTCCATGCCATCATGCTTCGGGTCTTATTTTGCTGGTCAATTCATTTTGTGAAATAAGCCAATCTGAGAAAGACAAATATCACATGATCTCATTTATTTGTGGAATCTAATGAACAAAATGAATTGACCAAAACCATTTTTGAGTTTGAAGCACCTACTGTAGAGGAAGTACAAAAAGCAGAAGATAAGGCATTTAGGCAAGGGAACAATAGAAAATATGACACTTGAGTAATCTTAAGGCCTTTTTAAAAAACTGGTTATTAGTAAATCAACAACTAACAAGAAAATTCATAAAGATAATATTTGTTTTTATACCAAAACAATGTTTAAAACACCAGTCTCCCGAGTTCCCAAGTTTTAAATTCATCTCAAGTAATATCATAATCAATAAAGTTTCTGCTTAATCAATACTTTATATAGAAATAGCCTACTTAAATATCAATATGCGCCCAAATCCATTTGAAATGCTTAAAATCGGTTTGCCTTAATTTGATAACAGATTACGATGTGCATAATAAAAAAGGCAGAAATACCAAATGTTTGCCATTAATGTCAACAAATATTTGTAAAACTAATCTTTTTTTTTAATTGATTTTTTACAGAGAGGAAGGGAGAGGGATAGAAAGTCAGAAACATCAATGAGAGAGAGACATCCATCAGCTGCCTCCTGCACACCCCCCACTAGGGATGCACCCGCAACCAAGTACATACCCTTGGCGGGAATCGAACCTGGGACCCTTCAGTCTGCAGGCCGATGCTCTAACCACTGAGCCAAACCGGTTTCAGCTGCAAAACTAATCTTAGCCAATCTGAAAGCTTGTGTGCTGTAAGCCAAAAAAATGTCACATCCATATCTGTGGAGAACATTTAAAGCCACACCAAGCAAAGTCTAAAACAAAACCTAAAAAATTTAAAGATAAATCGCTAAGTATTTTTAGTAAAAAGAATAAAACAATGTTTTAAATAACCCAATAAACTTATTTGGGGGATCAAATCTGAAAAGGTATCATTTTGCTCACGTAAGATACCTACCACCTGGCCTGGGTTGAATTCTACACTGGATTGCTCCTCGTTTACTCAAGGCACAGTGACTACTGGTGGAGCTGCTACAAAGACGCAGGGTGCTCAGTTTTATTCCTATACCCATCATATCACGGGTTGTCAAACCATGCATCCAATCTGCAGCATGGCAGGGTAATGATTTACACCTGCAATTCCCAAACAAAAATGTAAGATTTACTTGCCCCATGATGGTTACTTCTCAACTCTTAAAGTAACTTATAAAAGCACCAACTGAGCATGAATTTCTGTACCAAAATTATCAATTCATGCAAGGCTTTTCGTGTAAGCGGTAATGGAATACTGTCCTCTGAATGCAGACAATGCTGCTGACCCACGCCAGGCATTGATTTGCAGTTGTTTTTCCAATGGGGTGATGGATTTGCGCTCAGCTACTCACAGTGTCTACTAGGTCCCCCTGGTGACCAACCGTACCTGAAGGCAGGAGAAGGGTTCAAAGGTACCAACTGACAGCAGGACAGAGGTTGGAACGGAAATCATGAGAAATTAACACACGAACAGTACACATGACATGACTGAGAATAACGTTTGCTTCGCTGGGGTATTTGAGATCGCCACCAGACACGGTTCCCTCTCCTTTTCGAAAGCAAACACCCATCCGAGGCGCTCGGGTTTCTGAGTCCTGCCTCCCATTTAAATCACGGGTGATGGACAGACAGGACCGAGGAGCTCAGCACGAGGCACACGCCGCTTCTCGGGCGCTTGGGGAAACCCTGGTGTGACAAATTGCCATAATTTTCTAAGATATGGAGGAATGACACCACCACCTTACCTACCAGCGTTTGAAGACCCAGGACACAGAACCAAGAACAGCCGCCCTGCGGGGCCCACCAGGGAAGGGGGCGCGCACGGGACCGGGGAGGGACAGAGGCACGTCCCGAGCCCAGACCGCCGGGCCCCGACTGCCAGGGGCGTGGGGTCGCCCCCGAGTCACGTCTCCCGGCTCCCGGGGGCCAGCGGTGCGAGAGCGAGCGAGCCTGGCCGGCGGGGCAGCGGTGGGGACGGGGCAGCGCTGCCTCGGGGGCTGCGGCGCCGGGCGGCGAGGAGGGCGCGCCGCCAGGTGCGGACAGCAGGGGGCAGCGGGGTTCGGGCGGGCGCGGACCCGGGGGAGGAGGAGAGAGGCGGGCAGTCCCCCGCGGCGAAGGGGTCGCGCGGCGGGCTCGCTGCCGGCCTACCTGGAGGTAGTAGGGTTTCCTTAGCCAGGCGCCCGGACAGAGACTCCTCGCCATGGTAATCACACATCGCCCCGCCGCGCCGCAGTCAGAGGCGGACCTGAGCGCCGGCGGCCCGGCTCCCCGCCTCCCCCGCCGCCCCCGCCCCCAGCGCGGCCGGGCCCGCCCACTCCCCCGCCCCCGCCGCGCGCGCGCTCCTCTCGGCTCCGCGGGGCTGACGGCGGCTCGCGGCCCGAGGCCTGGTCTCCAGCTCTGCGCGCCCGGCCGTCGTGGCTGCCAGAGCCGCTGCTGCCGGCTCCGCCATAGAAGGGAGTCGCGCCTCGCCTTGGCCGACACAAATCCCACCGCCTCCCCGCGCTTAAAGGGGAGGCGTGCGGCGGAGGGAGGGGGCGACGCGGCCGCTGGGGTGTCGCTGGCGCTGCGCGGGGAGGGGCGGGATGAGGGCGTGCGCCTCGGGCCCGGGGGCGCCAACCTCTCCGACTGCATCCCAGTGGCCGCCGGCTCCCAGCCACCCCGCTCGCTGCGCATCCCGCCCGCCCGCCCGCCCGCCCGCCCGCCCGCCCGCCCGGCGGTACTGGACCCGCTTGGAACTCTGCTCCTTCGGGGCGGGTGCGTCTGGGCCGGTTGCAGGGAAATGCAAGGGAAGCTTGGGACTCTCCTTGGGGACGCGTTGGTTCTCCCTCGCACCCTGAGGCGGGGGCGGCTCCGGGAGGGGGCGGCTGCCGCAGCCCGAAACGCCGGCGGGCGCTACCCGAGGGCTCGGCTCTTCGCCGACAGGCCGGCCGAGGCGGACGGGGCTACTCTGTGCTGAACTCGCCTTGACACTCCCCCCCACCCCAAATCCAGTTTGCTTCTAAAGGGCCTTAATCTATTTTTAAAATATACTTTTTTAAAATTCTGACCTTTTTAATTTGTATTGTTTTCAAACAGCCTCTCAGTTTTCCTGGCTCCACCCAGGGACCCCGATTCAAAAGAAAGAAAAAGAGGACTGAATCACGGTCCCGGAGACCTGGGACGTGGCACAGCTCCTCAGTTAAGGCTCCATAACGCAGGGTGTGGTGCCTTTCTTTTGACAGTGAAGACCAAATAAGGGAAAATAGAGACACCCTAGTGGGAGAACAGCTGTTGATAGGAGTGACTCTTAGTGGAGGAAGATCTGTTCTTGCTTTTTTTTTCACCCCACATGCCACCTTTCATGTGATTCCAACAAAGTTTAGGTGGCCATTTAGATGGCTCTGAGAAGTGGTTTCCCCGGAAGCAAACCTTGACACACTCGCTGCAGTTTTTACCTAAGCCTTGTGCTTTACTTTTTTGAAGAGAGACTTTTTGGCTACTCTTCTCCCTCCTCCTCCTCCTCCCCCCCTCCCCACCTCCTAAGCACAGACGCAGGTTTTAAACCTGGGTAATATTTTACTGCTGGCAGATAAACCCATTTTTCATTGATTTTCAGCTTAGGTTAACAGACCAGAAAGTCAATAATGGGTCCTATTGGTTTAATTCATTCATTCATTCAAAAAATAAATACTAAGTGAGCATCCAGACATTGTTTTAGTTGATTTGGTTATATATATGAACAAAACAGACAACAAACAATCCCATCCTTGTAGATACTACCTTTTGCGGGAGGGGACAACCGGAAATAACTAATGTAATAAATACAAATATCAAATAGGATAATAAAGTTGATAGAGGATATGAAAAAAGAAAACATCAATAGAGATGAGGAAGACTATAAGCAGAGTAGGTTTAAGGAGAAAGATCAAAAGTTTATTTTTGGACATTTGCATTTGAGAAATTTATTAGAAATCCAAGTGGTGATTTGGGGTAGGCAGTGGTATATATAACCTGAACTTAAAGAGAGTGGTCCAAGCTAGAGATATATGAAATATTTCAGCATTTACATGATATTTAAAGCCAAGAGACTAGAAAATAGCACCAAGGGGGTGTGTAAGTAGAGAGAAGAGAACTAAGGATGAAGTCTTATGACTTCAAGGAGGGAGAAGTGAATGAGCGAGCAAAGGAGCCTGACAAGGAGCAGCCATCAGGTAGGAGAACCAAAAGTGAGTGCCTAGAAGCTGAGTGAAGGCAGTATGTTAAGGAGGAGTGATTACTCCTAAATGAATGAGAACTGAGAACCATTGGATTTAGTACCCTGGAGGCCAATGGTAATATTTCAGTGGGGCAAGGTGTGTGTGGGGAGAGGGGAGAGGGAGGCAGAAGAGGGATTGATTGGAGTGTGCTTAAGAAAAAATGGGCTCCTACAAAGAGGAGCCCCAAAATGAGATAGTTACTGTGAGTGAAAGTGAAGTCAAAAGTAGGTTAACAGCCCTGGTCAGGTGGCTCAGTTGGTTGGAGCATCGTCCCATACACCAGAAAGCTTTGGGTTGGATTCCCAGTTAGGGCACATGCCTGGTTTGTGGGTTCAATTCCTGGTTGTGGCACTTAGGCAATCAATGTTTCTCTGAGATTGATGTTTCTCCCCTCGCTTCCTTTTGCTCTAAAAAATCAATTAAGATATATCCTCGATGAGGATTTTTTTTAAGCAGGTTGACAAAAAAATTGGGAGAACTATTTGTTTTTGATTAGGATGATCTGGAAGAGAAGGGGAATTTTATGTAGGCGCAAGAAGAGAGAATTGTTGGAGAGGTATCCTTAAAAAGGAAAGAGAATTTGGAATCTAGCACACAGGTGAATGAATAGTCTGCAGACAGGAGCACAGACTGACTGTCCATCTTTGGAAACAGGCAAGCAGTTGGGCAGAAGTAGCTGTGGGAATTTGTGGAAGTTCTCTTTTGGTTGTTTCCATTTTCTCAGAGACAGGAAGTAAGGTCATCAGTGGAGAAAAAAAAAGGTGTGGAAGGATAATGGAGGCTTGGGGAGACAAGCGAAGGTGTAAAATACTCATCTGGAAAGGTAAATGGACTAAAAAAATATCATATACTTGCTGAATATCATAAAGAACCCATTTGAGGAGCTAGTGATAAATTTAAGTGGGACAAAGTGTGATTGTGGTGTTTTTCTTAAATTGATTGGTTTTAGAGAGATGAAGGGAGAAAGAAAGAAACATCAATTTGATACTCCACTTGTTTATATATTCATTGGTTGATTCTTATCTGTGACCTGACTGGTGATCAAACCCTCAACCTTCGTTTATGGTGTGACACTAACCAAGTGAGCTACCCAGTTAGGGCCTGATTGTGCTTTTTTCAAAAACTCCAGTAATAATCAGCTACCAGAGGGAAGGCTCAGAGTAGGCTTAGAATTCTATTTTATCAGGCTTTACCAAGGCAATAAGAGCAAGGAGAGAGGAGCAAGGGAGTTGAGGATGTAAGGGAGTGGTTAAAATTCACAATGGAGGAATCCAAGATGGCGGCATAGGTAAACACCTACACTGCTGCCTCGCACAACAATTTCAAAACTACAACTAAAAGACAGAACGGACATCATCCAGAACCACAGGAAAGCTGGCTGAGTGGAAATTCTACAACTAGAAGGAAAGAGAGGGGCTCACAGAGACCCAGAGGAGCTGTAAAAAGCTGAGGTACAGAGACGTGCGCGTGGAGAGAGCGGGTGATGGCGAACCTGGCTGGCTTTCTCTGGCGGGAGGGAGACGGAGACTCTCAAAGGCATTGAACTCCTTGCCCTACGACATTGAACCCCAGATCCAGCCGAAACTCATTTGTGGGGAGTTTGGACTGTGAAGGGGGAGAGGTGCACGGAGGTTTAGGGGAGTCACAAAAGATCAGAAGTCTGGTGGCGTGCAAGGCGTTTAGCGCGGTGGACCGACTGCTGATTGTGCAGCTGGCTTTCGGGAGTGGGCAGGAGACAGACCCTCCCAGCTGTGCCACTTCTGACTCCACTGGGCCCCGGTTTTGAGCAAAACCCTGGGGATCCAGACTCATGTGGTCCCATAGCAGGAAAGGCAGCAGTCTAGAGGCACTGCGAGAGAGCATGCATGCACAGGGACCGCTCCAGCCATTACCCAGTCACGTGAGACTCAGGGGCCGTGGAGGGTGGGGCCGACTGGAAGGCAAGGCGGTCCCTTAAGCCCTGAGACTCCACCCATCCCAACCTTTACAGAGAGGCTTCTGCAGTTTTTCAGGTCTGGTATCATAAGGCTGAATCCAACACACAAGTTCTCCCAGCATAGTGAAAATGCCGAGACAAGGGAAGGGATCACAAACAAAAGAAATGGAGGAAAACAAACGACTGGATATAGCATTCAAAACCACACTTAACAGGTTTTTCAAGAATATGCTAGAAAAGATGGATAAATTTAGCGAGTCCCAAGAGGAGATGAAAAAGGACCAACTAGAGATGCAAAAGATCCAACTAGCAATGGAAAAGGTCCAACTAGAGATGATAAAGGACCAGATAGAAATTAAACATACACTGACTGAAATAAAAAATATTATACAGAGACCTAACAGCAGGCTAGTGGAAGGCAAGAATCAAGTCAAAATTTGAAATATAAAGAATCAGAAAACACTCAACTGGAAAACCAAGAAGAGAAAAGAACCCAAAAATGGGAAGATAATGTAAGGAGCCTCTGGGACAACCTCAAGCGTACCAACATCAGAATTGTAGGGGTGCCAGAAGAAGAGAGACAGCAAGATACTGAAAACCTACTTAAAGAAATAATGACTGAAAACTTCCCACATCTGGTAAAAGAAATAGACTTACAAGTCCAGGAAGCACACAGAACCCCATATAAAAGGAATCCAAAGAGGACGACACCAAGACACATCATAATTAAAATACCAAGAGCAGAAGACAATATTAAAAGCAGCAAGAGAAAAACAATTAATTACCTACAAGGGAGCACCCATACGACTGTCAGCTGATTTCTCAACAGAAACGATGCAGGCCAGACAGGAGTGGCAAAAAATATTCAACGTGATGAATAGCAAGAACCTACAACCAAGAATACTCTATCCAGCAAAGCTATCATTCAGAATTGAAGGGCAGATAAAGAGCTTCACAGATAAGAAAAAGCTAAAGGAGTTCATCAACTCCAAACCAGTATTATATGAAATGCTGAAAGGTACTCTTTTAGAAGAGGAAGAAGAAAAAGGTAAAAGATAAAAAATTATAAACAAATACATATCTATCAACAAGTGAATCTAAAAATTAAGTGAATTAAAAATTTGATCAACAGAATAAACTGGTGAATATAATAGAATCAGGAGCACAGAAAGGGAGTGGACTGATAATTCTCAGGGGGAAAGAGGGGAGGGGTGTACAGGGAGTGACTCAACAAAAATCATACACCTATGGACTCATCAATGGGGGGAGGTAAGGGTAGAGGGAGGGGTGGAAGCTGGGTGGAGCGGAGCTATGGAGGGGTAAAAAGAGAGACAAATGTAATAATCTGAATAATAAAGATTTAATTTAAAAAAAAATTCACAATGGAGTTTAAGATGAGGAACCAGTGGATGTGGACAGATTAAGGACAGAGAAAAGGTGGTAGTATCAACTAATTGCAAGTCCTTGTAGGGCTGAGGGACAATAAGAAGTCAGAATAAGAGAGAGTGATCTGGAAAGATCAGAAGTGTTTAATAAGGGGTCTGGATCCATTTTTTATATTTTCTGACAGCTTTCACCACTCCTCTTTTTCCTGTGCCCCACATTTGGGAAAACTGTTCAGAAAGCCTGGGTGTTCATTCCTTTGGTGCCAGTGGGAAGTGCACACCATGTAAGACCCAAACCATGTGAGAAAACCTTCATCCTGGTCCCACTCCTACCCCAAACACCATAAAACCCTAGGGCATCTCATTTCTCTGTCCCCTCAAACTATATTCCTACTAGTTTGGAGCCTGCCCTGCTCTTCCCAGGAAACTTCTTTATGTGAGTGACAAGCCTTTCCATACTCTGGTACATGTGTAATATCATCAGTATTGACATCCAAACCAAATTTTAGGTGTAGTCCATCTCACTTATGCAAGAGTTACCAGAACAACATGGTAATTAGAGTGGGATGCATGAGATTAAGGTGAAGTCTAAGGTGGAATGAGATAATGGCAGGCAAATGGCTGAGGAGGGTGGAATATAATGCTAGAAGAGAATCAAGGTGAAGGTGTCATAAGGATTACCTATTCCATATTGAAAACAAGACTTAGGACAGGAGAGGTGCTGGGAAGGATTCCAGTAGTCGAAAGCTGAAGTTGAGAAATAAGGCAAAGTGATCTCTGAGTGAGTAGGGGACTACCGCAATGAAGAGAGTGACAACATCAGAGGACATGAGTTAAAAAAAGTAAATATTGGTCAGGAGGAGTAAGTGAAGAGGAAAAAAATGGAGAATAGCCTGAGAGAAGCAATGAAGAGCAAAAAGGATTTCTCTTTCACCTCCAAGTCCAGAGGTGTGAGGGCCCTGGGAAGGCTGCAGGGACAACATCCACTGGGAACAAGCCTGGTTTGCTTTAGAACAAAAAGTGAAGGAAATATTCAGAGGAGAGATGAGGAATACAGAAGGTTTTGCTTATGATGGCTTGTGGGTTCCAGAGGACTCAGTGGAAGAGTCTTAGAAATTGGGTAGTGGTGGGAAAGGGTTCAAAATAGGTGATATGAAGAGCCTTGAGTGGGTCAGTGGGTGGGAGATGAAGGGTGTCTGGGGATTTCTTGCGGTAAGGACAAAGTTTAGGTCAAATGAGAAGACATGATTGTTCAGTTTCCATTTAGAGTCAACAAAGATTAAATGTAGTTAAAATTTTCTTATTCAAAAGGGAAAATTTTATTTAGATAATTTTCATTTCAAATTTGAGTTGTTTCCCTTGTCACATGTCCCAGGAGTCTGAGAGAGAAAGCTGGGAAACTCATTGTAGGTGGACTTCACTTTTGGTTTTAAATCCACCAAGTGTATGAGTCCCAAGAAGGATCCCAAGCATGTTGGCTTGTGGCAAAGTTAAGTAGGACACGTTCTACCTCTTGATGTGGGCCTTCTTTTCACTCTTGTTCCAGTGGCCAGGTGAATTCTTGATGTCATACACTAGACCTACTATACAAACATCCAGATTTACCTGGCACCCATTCTTATGAAATTTAAAAGTTTCTGTTTTTCTAAGTAATGGTCAGCTAGTCCAAAATTAATCCATGTGTTTGTGTTCAGGAATACTAGTTTGTGGACTCTTAGTTGCCAGGTGTTATGTAACCTTAGCCTTCCAAAGACAAAGGAGTAATTCCATTGGTTTAAAATATATGAAATCAAGATCAGTGGTCTTCAAACTTTTTGTTTACACATTACTAAAAGAATTTTGAAAAATACATGTATCCCTGCCCCACTTTTATAACGGCATCCACATTTTTTTTTCATAAAATTGAATAATTGTAAAGGAAGTCCTTTTCAGTGTTCTGTTGTAAATATTGGCATTTAAAAATAAAATGGTCTCTCAAATCTTAAGTGTGGAATGTAAATGCTTGGTGATTTGATACCATTTAAATAGTAAATGAATAAGTATTTCTTTAGCTATTAAATATGTAACATTGTTCCCTTTTCTTAAAAAAGATTTTTCATTTTTCAATTACAATTAATATACAATATTATATTAGTTTCAGATGTACAACCTCGTGATCACACACTTATTTAACCTGCAAAGTAATCACCTCAATAAATCCAGCACCCATCTCACACCATATATAGTTACTACAATATTACTAACTATATTCCCTGTGCTGTTCTTTACATCCCCAAGAGTATTTTATAACTACTGACTTTCTTCTTGAACTTTTGTAATTTCACTTCCCTTATACAATTTTATTCTTTTACATATATTTTATGCATTTTAAACTACTATTCAAACTTCACACTTTCTACAATAAAAATAAACTGACTTTTTTTTTTACCATCACTGCATTTTTTATAATGTTTTTATTCAAAATTACTTTTCAAAGTGATTTAACCTTTACAGAATAAACAAATTTCAGTTTATGCTGCAGGTTTCTTTTCTTTTGTGGTGGGTTTCTTTTTTGTGGGCTTTCTCTCAGCTGCTGGTAGCTGCAGCCTTTTTTTTTTTTAACCACCAAAGGCTTCTTCTGCTTCCTAACAATAGCCCTCTTTCTTACTTCCCTACCACAGGCTTCTTGCCTGGAACCCTCTTCTCATTTGACTTGGCTTTTAGCGCTGCTGCTGCTTTATCCACTGTGAACTTGTGGTTCTTGGTCTGGTGAAGAATGGTGTTCCTGCTAATAGTCTTCACATATGGATTTAGCTTCAATATGATTCTCAGGGTGTCAGTGGATTCTCCTTCAGGACTCTGCACTGTATCTTCTTGTGTGGTGCTTGAAGGGCTGTTGAATTTATGGACTTTTCAAAATGCTGCTAAGGTATGTATTGAGCATCTTGTGCATGGGAAAGTTGTAGTTACTCTTGAGAGGCAGCTTTACGTCAGGTGCCATACAGATCATCTACTTATAGGAAGCATTTTCAGTTTAAACGCAGAAACAGCCCACATACCCACCAGGAACAAGTTTCAAAATGTTCAGTTTTCTTACATTAAGCAGGTAATTCCAAGGATGTTTCTGAAGGCTTTGATGATACCATTGTCCTCAGTATCGATGATGCAAGATCCTCTATACTAAATATAATAACAGTTTCTCATTTTGCCCTTATTTAGTTATCAGTTGCTGAGAGGCATAGAGCTTTTTTTTTTTTTAACAGGTTTGGAATTTTATTATTATTATTATTATCTATATTGTTGAAAGTATTACATATGTCCCCTTTTTGCCCCCACTAACCCCTTCTAGCCCGTCCCCTGCGCCCTCGCCCACCCCAGGCATAGAGCTTTTTTATATCATTCCAGGCCTTAACTTTCTTAAGGAGCAAAACAGCCTCTTTGGTCTTCTTCTAGTCTTCAACTTTATCTTCAACCACCAAAGAAGCCCAGGAACTTCCTCAGTATGATGACCTTTAGACATGAGCAGTACTGGTAAGGCCGAGATAGCTAGGGTAGAGCAGATGGTATATCTCTCCTGAGTTTTATTCACTCTAAAGTTGCCAACAGTGCCAGGTTTGGGTTGTGCAAACATGCAACCTCTACTGTAAAAGTACCCTGGCCAGAACAATGAATTCCACCACCTTGAACTCTGAGAATCGGAGCCACAGCTCTGCCAGTACCCCAAGGCTGGCAGGTCTGATGACCTGCCAATTCACTGTCAGCATAAGGCTGTCTATTTTTTTTCCCTCAGGTTGGTGGATAAAGTTCACCATATTGGCAAAGTGACATTTTTTCCAGGTGATTCCCCCTTTTTGGGGCACACATATATCAATGGATGGGCACACGCCATGACAGGGAAAGGAAAAGGCCACATTATGGTGTGTACTTTCCATTGATACCATAAATTGACATTTTAATGCCTTTTACTTTTATTTTTAAATTTTAACTTTTGAATATGTAATACTCTCTCTTGGTTCAAAAAATAAAACTAAATAAAAAGTACACATTGAGAAGTCTTATTCTCATACTCATGCCCTTCTATCTTGTCCCTGTAGATAATTACTTCTATTACATTTTAATGCCTTTTTCTAGTGCCAGTGTTCCTTTATATATATAAATAAAAGCAAAATTGAATATGTATTTTTAAATTGAATATATATATATTTTTTCATTCCCCTTACATTAAAAAAATGTATTGTTACATTTAAAAAAAAACAACAGAATGACAATTTACTAATTAGATTAATGAAAATGTACTAACTAAACCAATGTCAAATCACACTCCTGGTAAGACCCCTTCTTTTCCCTTCCCTTTGATAGTGGGGTTGGATCACAGAATTCACCTCATATTCTTCAAGGACATTTCAGAAACGCATGGTGCTTTTTGTTCTTTGAGTTCAGTACCAATGAAAGCAGGGATTGCAAATGGCAGCCTGTGGCAGAAAAGGTTTGGCCCAACGTTTACAGATTGAGACATTTTACATAAAGGTCAAGATTTCTAACTTTTTTTAAAATAAAATGATCAGCTAACCAAGCCTTTCATTCACTCAACAGCAATGAGTGGGCACTGAGCACCACATTCTTATCTCTGTGGGACCTATGCTCTGCAGTTCACTACAGTCTCCCTTTCTCCCTACTTTTCCTGCTCCAGCCCCCAGAGCTTAATTATCTTCCCAGGTTGATCCCTGTAGACATTTGACTTTGTGACCTCTAAGTTAACCTCATAGTGAGTGATTTGGGAAAGTAGGCTCAATCAGAGACTTCTTGGAAGTTTTAAAATGGGAAGCAAGAAATGGGCTAGTGAAGAGAATAAAAAAGAGAAAATTAGGTTCTGAATTAATGATTCAGTTAAAAAGAACCCATATTTTACATGAAATTTCTCCAAAACAAAATAAACAAATAAATTTTACACTGTTCAGCCTATACTTGGTAGATGGTTTAATGGAGTGCTATCGGTAAGGCAAGGTGATAACTGAATTTGCACTGCAGGAAAAATGAAGTCTGTTGTAAGTCATGAGAATGTAGACTAAAATGAGAGGCAGGGCTCCCTTTTATCTCCTATTAAAAGGCAAGTTGGATATTGAATAAAAAACCTGATTTTCCATGAACACAACCACCAAACATGAATCTACTGTATACAAAATGTTATAAAATGATGTTAAGAGTGTTGAAAATAAGAAACACAATATGAAGTAGGGCAGGTATTTTCTGTATCTGCTTTTAATATAGAATTATTCAGAATAAAGGGAATGATTAGAATTTTAAGTCATTGTTATGTCCCTAATGCCTGCTATATCATCTGGTAAGTAGAAGGCAATATACAAACATTTGTTGAAAGAGTAAATGAATGAATAAATGAGGCTGAAAAGTAAAAACAAAAAGTAGATTTTAACAGTGTTTTTTTAAACTTGAAAAGAATACAGTATTTAAAATCTGAAATGATATAATAAATGACAATCTTTTAATTTTATTTTTATTGGTTTCAGAGAAGAAGGGAGAGATAAAAACATCAATGATGAGAGAGAATAATTAATTAGCTGCCTCCTGCACACCCTGCAGTAAGAATCAAGCCCCCAATCCGGGCATGAGCCCTGATGAAGAATCAAACTGTGACCTCCTGGTTCATAGGTTGACGCTCAGCCACTGAGCCACACTGGCTGGGCATAAAGGATAATCTTTATTCCATTACTTATTCTTACCATTTCTGAAGAAATATTGGTTTTTACTTATTTATTTATTTCATTGTTTTTTTGTGGAATAGTTCCTTAAGGATGGAACAACCTATAATAATTTGGTGCTAGGATTTTGTCTGACTTGAGACACTCTATCTAATAAAAGCAATATGCAAATTGACAATCACTCCAACACACAAGATGGCTGCCCCATGTGGATGCAAAATGGCCACAAGATGGCCAGCAGGGGAGGGCACTTGGGAGGGACCAGGCCTTTAAGGGAGGGCAGTTAAGGATCACCAAACCAGCAGAGGAGGGAAGTTGGGGGTAACCAGGCCTTCAGGGAAGGGCAGTTGGGCAGGACCCAGGCCTTCAGGGGAGAGCAGTTGGGGGGACCAGGTTTGCAGGGGAGGGCAGTTGGGAGAGACCCAGGCCTACAGGGGAGGGCAGTTGTGGGGGACCAGGCTGCAGGGGAGGGCAGTAAGGGGCAATCAGGCTTACAGGGGATCAGTTAGGCATCAATCGGGCTGGCATGGGAGTGGTTAGAGGGTGATCAGGCTGGCAGGCAGAAGTAGTTAGGGGGTGATCAGGCTGGCAGGCAGAAGTGGTTAGGGGCAATCAGGAAGGCAGGCAGGTGAACAGTTGGGAGCCAGCAGTTCTGGATTGTGAGAGGGATGTCTGACTGCCTGTTTAGGCCCGATCCTACCAAGATTGGATATCCCTCGAGGGGGTCTCAGATTGGAGAGGGTGCAGGTTGGGCTGAGGGACACACAACCCCATGCACAAATTTCATGCACTGAGCCTCTAGTTACATTATAATTCTGGAAATTGAAATTCCGTTTAATGAAAACGTTGTACTTAAAGCCTTACATTGAAAATTCACAATGACTGTAAGAGTGTCGAAATTATTTTATAAAACCTGCCAATGGGAGTTATTGAAGAAATTACCTTATTATGATGGGTTATGAAAGTGTCTGACATGGAAGTGTCTGAGAATATTTTCAGCCTCTGGCAATAGTCTCTGGGCTTTTTATAGACAAACTGTCAGTATCATGATATTCAAACAGCATCTACAATATGGTTTCACCACTCTGTTACTTCTGTGTAGAAGGCTATGCTATGCTCTCTACCAAAGGGGACAATTGCATAGAGACATCATGCAGCATAGAACTACCTGATAGCACTTCCACAACACTGCTCACTGGGTGATTTATGGTGTTTTCTTCCTTCTGAAGACCAGCCCTACATGTTTTCCAATTCTCTTGAGAACAGGAATGACCATCTAAACGCAGGAAGCATTCTATTCTCTCAGATGATGACAGCAGGGATCTTCGAGAACCCAGATGTTTCCTTACTGATTACTCCAAGTAAAATCCAGTTAGAACTAAATGATTCAGAAAATGTAGTAAGGGTTCCAACCTTCTTATGAAGCATATTCCTTATCTTAATTGTTTTTTTTCTTTTTTCTTTTTCATTGTTTTTTGTTTTCATGTAATTATTAGGAGCTATCCAGAGACAGCATCTGTTTGTCTGATTCTGCCACTTTCTAGCTCTGTGACCTTGGAAAAGTTAGTTAAAAATCTCCATGCCTCAGTTTCCTCTTTAGTAACAGGTTGATGAGCCTATGTGTGGAGTAAATGAGTATATATTTTATAAAGTTTTTAGCATAATGCCTAGCACAGAGTAGTCACTATCCACACACAGATGTATAAACTATCATCCTATAAGGCATGTATGATGGTTTTTTTAAAAGACAATGTGTGTTTTTTATTTTTTTTTTATTTTTTATTGTCTGAAGTATTACAAATTGTAGTACTTATGTCTCCTTCCCTCCCCACCCCCACGTGGGCCTTCCCCCCGGCTTCCCCTACCCCCCAGTACATGCTCTCACCTGCCCCCCTCCCACCCAGGTGTCTTGTATCCATTGGTTATGTTATATACATGCATACAAGTACTTAGGTTGATCTCTTACAGTCCGCGCCCTCCCCCTCCAACCTCTCCTGACTTCCCGCTGTAGTTTGACAGTCTGTTCGATGCTCCTGTGCCTCTGTATCTATTCCCCGCCCCTCAATTCTTTTCTTTAAAAAATCTTTCCTCTACAGACTAGAAATAAACCTATAAGAACAAAAAATGTTTGTGTTCCAATTTCAATGTCCAACAGTTCTGAGTCCCAGTTTTAATGTCAAACAGTTCCTTATGTGTACATGTCAGCAATGGTAACTGGATGGTGGACAAATGGTGGCAATGCAGGTCCAACCCTCTCTGGTTTGGTCCTAGGCATCCTGTAGCAACAACGCACAACTGCTGACTGCTAGCATGGCAAGGTGTCGTCCACTTCTTCCATCTCTGGACTGTTTCTCCTTTTCTCTTCGTGGTTGGAGCAGACCTGTCAATTCCTCTCTGTTGCAGGAGTTCACATGATCTTGGAGTTGTTTTCTGAAAGTATATAAACATATTCTCAACCAAAAGTTAATAAAGGAGTCTTTTCTATGAAATTGACTTGGGGTCCTTTTTATTTTTTGCCCAAATAATTTTCCTTTGGCTTATTTTGACACCATGTGTGTTTTTCATGGGTGTCTTGCTGTTAGCATTACAAATGAAAATTAATTTTCTAAAGTGAAAATTTTCTAGATGTAATTTACTTACCAGATATTTTTCCTTACATGATATTATCCTACTATCCCCTTTTTTATGATTAATGGAGGCTTTTGTAAACTTTTAATGCAATCTTTATAACTTCAAATTTTAATTTTTTGCACAAAAATATGACTGCTTTATGTTCATTGCATGTTAAGCAATTTTACCATGAGATGAACTACCAACAGAAATTTTAGATAATACTTTAGGAACAGTTTTTTGTCCAATACAATTAAATTTTTTTTGAATATTCACTTATTTCAATTAGCCAATTAAATTAATCTGAAAACTTGATTGCTACTTTACTGTCAAATTTAATACTCCACTGACAATCTTAGTTTACCCTGTAAATACTAGTGGAAAGGATTATTTGCATTCTTGAGTGGGCCCTGAGCATTCCTGGTGCTAGGCTGGATTTAGATAAAAGGTAGCTCTGTTGGCCAAGTCTCTCTCTGTACCTGGGTCCCAATCTGGGCTGGGCATGGGAAGCGAAGCAGCCATGGGGGGCAGGAGACCTCCCTCAGAAGGGGTGAGGGTTCAGGCACCTGCAAGGTTGGGGGGGGGGGAAGGTCTGTGCCCCACCTCTGTTGACCCCCAAGTTCTCTCCTGATAGCTCCTCTATGACCGTGCCTGTCTTAGGTTGTTTCTTCCCTGATGAATCTTACCCATCTCTGGCTAACCAGTCATTCTCGGGGCCAAGCAGGGTGATGTGAAGTTCAGTTCTGTCTCCTTTGTAGCCTATGCCCCTGTGGCCTCCACGCCCAGCACCTGCTTTGGGATCCCCTTGCCTGCTGGTGGGGCCCCGTCACTGATCACATATCTCAGGGTGTGTATGTTTTTTTTAATTCAAAAGTGTAATTGGATGAGTAGACTGGTTTACAACCATGCTTATGAAATTTGTTATTGAACAAATTCATGGGGAGCCATTTTCAACAAACCTTCCCCAAATGCTTTAGGTAAAAACTCATTTTTGCTCTGACTGGGTGGCTCAGTTTGTCGGAATGTCGTCTCATACACCAAAAGGTAGAGGGTTTGATTCCCAGTCAGGGCAGATTGTGGGTTCAATCCCCAGTTGAGGTATAGCTGAGAATATGGGAGGCAGCTGACCAATGTTTTTCTATATATATACTTTAAAATCAATTAAAAAACTCTTATTTTTTAGTATTAGGGGAATGAGCTTTTCTACACAAATGTGTTTTCTTAGTTAACAATACTTGTCTCTTTAAGTACCAACTCCTGTAAAACTTGACCATTATTACACTAATAGAGATCTTTTTGAGCTATGTCACCTATATTCCTGTCTTATTAAACAGAATATAGTAAACATAGTTTAACAATTTCTTGCTTCTATAGGATCGTACAATCCAGAATCATATATCTGGCACTCAGGAATAGATTGGGTATGGCCTGCTAATACCAGAGAAGGGAAGAGAACAGGTCTTAAATATAGCCCCTGGGATAGAATTGGAGCTTAAGAATACTAACATGCCAACAGGTATTTATTCAAAGTATTTCAAAATATCAGGCCATAGTTCATGAAAGCGGTTGTCAATATGGGGCCCAAGGCAGCAATGTACATTGATTCAAGTAGGCACAAAGTCAAGTCACTCTCAGGGAGATAGTACTCTGGGATTCAGATAAGCCAGTTAGTTGAAAGTGGTTACTGGAAGGTCTGGCCCCAGATTGTCAGTGTCTATAACCACCATTTGTGTGAGGGCAGGGCTCTAAACCTAGAGGTGATCTACTATGCTAGACGGGCAATTGGAAGCTAAATTTTGGAATATGGACAAAGACTCATGTCTAATTATCAGAACAAGAAGACATGGAGAGATTTTAGAATATTATCAAAGTAAAAACAGTGTCAAGGATGACTTGACCATAAATCACAGGCTGTGGGGTTGAAATTGTTTAAAAATCTTTTTCAGGTAAGAAGAGGTTGAGGAATTTGCTGAAGGTCATGCTGGAAAGCTGTACAAACAGAATTTTATCACAGGCTATCTGACTCCCCACATATTTCTGCTGCTTTGCTCCATTCGGCTTAAAATAAAACAAAGATTATACAAGTAGAGCTGAGAATAAATCTTTACACCAGTTATCTATTATCCTAATGGAGAAAAAAAAAGCCCCAGTGAATATGTCTCTTTTCTTAGAATATTAAGCCTCAGAAGAATTTTAAAAAGTCAGAGAATCAGAAAGAAAACATTATTGTCTTTTTCAAACCTGAAAAGCATATCTTGGTAAGTGCTGCAGTTGCTGAAGAAGGGCATGGATTTGCAAAACCCAGTTGTTCTCTACACTATGTGTTAGGTGATAGATTTGCTGCTTTGCCGCCACCCAACCATTTGTGGAAAAAAGAATCCAAGTGTCCTAGTTGCCCTAATTTCCTTTAGGTTTGCCTTATTAGAGAAGCTAATGAGGAAGAAATGAAGAAGCCAAAAGGTAAGTAGGAAGAAACTAAAGAAGAGTTGATTATTTGAAAAAAAGTATTGAAGAACTGTGTAATGGAATCCAATGATCTCCATGACTGTGCCCAGTGTATTTGCAGAGACTCGAAGCTATGGTGCAGTTTGAATTTTTAACAATATGAAGGCATATTGGAACATTTACATACTATCATGAAAAATATAGAAATGACTGGATTTGTCTTTCTAATTTCAAGCAAATTTGCAACTATACAATCCTAGAGTCACATAATTTGCAAAATTTTAAGGGACAAGACTGTTATATATTTATTTATATGAAAAATATGTTGTTGATAGGGAATAGCTGGCTGTATGTATGCCTTAAGAATGAACTCTTCTAAAAAAAAAAAAAGGACTCTCTTCAATTCCTATAACTTTTCAAAAAAGAGCTAGTGTATCCCTATGAAATGGCACAATTCAATTAGATTAATTAAACACTAGTTTCAAACTTGGACACTAAAAATAAATTCTCTCTTATAAGTGTTTGTGAATGTTAAAATATTTTACCTCTTTTAAAAAATCTAAATTTACATGTTAAAAATTTGGTGATAAGCTAAAAACACGTCAAAGGAACAAAATGTTCTTTATATGAACAGTAGCAATTAAGAATTAATGATCTAGCAAAGTTCTTATTTTAAATTCTGAATGTGGCCTAGAATTGCCTGCCAGACCTTGTAGTGACTGTGAAAAGGAGGATAATTATTTTTATTAGTTGAATTATTTTATTAGTTGAATTACCAACAATAAAGTTTCTATTTGAATTCAGATCTTTTAAACTGTATGTTCTCTGTTTTTGCCTTTCTGAGAGTCACACCTAAAGAAGGCTAAGCAATCCCTCCCCTTTAATCTGCATTTCCTCTTTCCAAAAGAGTATTTCCTCTTGATTTGTTCCACCTTAACTCTAAAAATGTCAGTTCTGGGACTGTGAACAATGGTGGTGATTTGCAAAAACAGGTTTAAAAAAAAAAATCAAACAGGTAGAGAAAGCTGGCAGTGGGTATCTGCTAGGCAACAAGCCATCAAGCATAGAGAAACAGGAGCCTAGAATTACACAAGAACCAAAGGACAAGAAAGATTCGTGATTCAGAACCGAAAGCCAGGCAGATTTTAAAGAGTGCCAGAAACTAGGTAAACAGCAGCAACCAAGTTGACCAGAAATTCAAAAGAAATGCTTTAAGATACCAGAAATGCAAAAAGCCAGGCAGGTGGTTAGGTACCCAGTGAGCAAAAGGGGGTCAGGAGGTGAGAACATGACCTCTGCAAGAGGTATGAACAGCAGAAGTCAAGCACCAAGGCAAAGAAGTCTGCAAAGAAACCTTGATTTGCAGGCCAACTGGCATCCAGCTTGGGACTGTCAGGAGAATTAGAAAAAAGGAAACTGTAGTTGCCCAGGGAATATGGAGTTGGGCCAACCAGAGCAGGTCCTCCCATTTCCTTCTGTTAGCAAAAGATTTGACTCCATGACTAGATTGCTTGCTAATTTCTTCACTTTGGAGCACTTTTACCAAAATAAAAGTTCACAGCACTCTGTTGCTCTCTCCCTGAGTATGTGGAGTTCTTAACAAGTTCCCACCAATGCTACACTGATTCAACTTGGCAAGAGACTTACGGCGACTCAGGACAAGTTGAGAACTGAAAATAGATCCTTCCCATTGACTCAGAAAGATTGGAGAGCTTGCTTCTTAATAATCACAGAGCAAATCAGAACTTGCTGTCTCTGGGACATCTTATTGCATCCCAATGTGGGTCTGATTTTGTTCCAAAGGTGGTTTTCTTACTAAAACAGAACTGTTGACAGCTGTTACCATGTTATATTCTCCCTTTTTATAGAAAACCAACAAAATTCTACAGATATGAAAGTCTGGTGACATTTCACTTCTCTTTATAAAGTACAGGTTTCTCAGAACCCCACCCCCTGTCAAGGCCATCTGTGGAAACAATATTATATCTCTTTAGGCCAGTGGTTCTCAACCTTCCTAAGGCGCGACCCTTTCATACAGTTCCTCATGTGGTGGTGACCCCCAACCATGAAATTTTGCTACTGTTGTGATGTAAATATCTGCATTTTCCGATGGTCTTAGGCGACCCCTGTGAAAGGGCCATTCGACCCCCAAAGGGGTTGCGACCCACAGGTTGAGAACCACTGTTTTAGGCAGAAGGATATATTTGTTTCACTTCCTTCTTTTAAGCTGGGGACCACCTCCTGTAGTTACTTTGATAAATAAATGACTTTCTGCTCATGCTTTACCTGACTGGGTTGATAGCATGTGAAAAGAAACAAGTAATCTTTTCTGTCAAAGAAGGGAGTTTAGGCAAGACCGGTTTGGCTCAGTGGATAGAGCGTCGGCTTGCAGACTGAAAGGTCCCAGGTTTGATTCCCGTCCGGAGCATGTACTTTGCTTGCAGGCACATCTCCACTGTGGGGCGTGTAGGAGGCTGCTGATTAATGTCTCTCTCTCATCTATGTTTCTGACTTTCTATCTCTCTCCCTTCCTCTTGGTAAAAAATCAATAAAATATATTTAAAAAAAAAAAAGGGAGTTTAGGCAACTGCCATTTTGAAATGGCAAAGGTCAACACCTCCCTTTTTTCTTTAAATTAGCCAGTTTTGAAAGAGTGTGAGCCTAAGCTCTGACCAATCAAGAGTGAGGGACAGATGATGTGCATGGAGTATAAAAGCCCCAGTGGACCACCCACTCAGTGTGCGTGCTGCCAGACCCAGTGCGTGTATACCCTCCTGCAGGAGTAAAGATGTTTGCCTTGCTGTTTGGGTCCTGAGTATCCTTTGTATTCTACCAGGACCCCTGACTTGAGGGGGGAGGTGCGGAGGCAGGGGGGGGGGCTCATCTTATTTCTAACATAACAGAAGATGAGGGTATTTTCTTAGAAGATAAGATTTTTTTTACATTGGGTTCATGGAATGAAAACTGATAGATCCAAGTTTTCTATGCCCTCCTCCTTTTCACAGTCACTACAAGATCTGGCAGGCAATTCTAGGCCACATTCAGTTTTGTTGAGACCCCTATGGTGAGGTTATTTATATGGCTTTGGATCAGACTACCGGAATTTGAATTCCAGCTCTGTAATTTTCCAGCTCTATGGCCTTGAGTGAGTTACCTAATTTCTCTGGCTCCCAACTTCTTCATCTCTGAAAAAAAAAAATGATCCTTAAGTCACAGGCTTGTTATGTGGATTAAATATATGTGAAAGTGATTTGCATATTGTAAGTTTTCTGTGGATGTTAATAAAACCTTTAAGTAAAAGTCTGATACCTGAAGGGGATGGGGCAGACATCAGTCCCTCTAGGTTACCCATCACAAGAATATTTATATCTGAGACTTTTTTTTCATTGTGCATAATTTGATTTTCAAAAGAGAAACTCAAAATTCCTCAAGAGCCCCTTTCCTACATATGGCTTTCTCTTGAGTAAATAGAAATTTTCAGTGTGCTGGTGCCTAGAGAAAGTTTAGCTTAAATCCCCTTGTAACTTCAATGGTAATTCCATAGATACTTTGGCATCACCATGTACTTAGAGATCAGAGTGCTACACCAAAGAAAACAGGCTTGTAAAGGTTGGATCATTTATCATTGCTCATGTGGTTAGTCCTTATTTAAAACGATTCCAGGATTTAGTGGTGTTCCACCTGTCTATTGCTGTTGCCTCAGCTGGCACCTCTGTCCCCCAAATGTCTTCATTAGCCAAGGTTCTTCTTTAGGTTCCTCCACTGTGCTGTGCTCCCTACTACTAAATGGATTTTGTGGTAACTTTCTGTTAATCACTTTCCCAAATGCTTCTTACCTCTCCCTTTCCCCCAACCCACCCTCATACTTCTGTTTATCCTGCAGATGTCAATTCAAAGACATCTTCCCTGACTTTCAAGATAAGGTCTATCCACATCATATGCTCCCAGAACCTATTTATGATCTGTAATTACATTCTTGGAATTATTTGATTAATGTCTTTCTTCACTTCTATATTATAATCTATGTAGGCATAGGCCATGTCTAGTTTACCATTGTATCCACAGAAACTAACTGCATGTCTGGTGCGTAGTAAGCTAGTAATAAATATTTAAGTAAATGAATTAATTAACTGGACCTAGAGTTCAAGTCTTTTAAAAAATTTTATTGAATTTATGGGAGTAATATTAGTTAACAAAATTATGTAGGTTTCAAGTGTTCAATTCTATAATATATCATCTGTATATTGTATTGTGTGTTCACCACCCAAAATCAAATCTCCTTACGTCACTATTATCCCCCTTTACCTCTTCAACCTTCCCCCACCTCCTTTCCTCTGGTAATCCCCATACTATTGTCTATATCTATAAGATTGGGTTTATTTGTGTTTTGTTTTTTGTTGTTGTTTTTTTTGCTTAATTCCTTCATCTTTTTCACCTAGCCCTCTAATCTCCCTCCAGCTATCAGTCTGTTCTCTGTGTCTATGAGTCTGTTTCTATTTTGTTTGTTTGTTCATTAAATCTCACATATGAGTGAAATCATATGGTATTTGTCTTTCTCTGATAGGTGAAAGGACTTTTTTTTACTAACCAAAGATACAATAGTTTGAACTAGCAATGCTGACTTCACAGAGGTCTGGAACTCTCCTGGTCACTCTAGAATTGTGATAACAGAGCTCACTGTTGAGAGCACTGGTATTAGCATGGTACAATCAGAAACCTTGTAGAACACTTCTAAATCTTGGTTTGAATCATGTGAAGTTTAACAAATTTAATGCTCCGAAGATAAAGTGGATCTCTTAGTACCTTTTATTTAAAAAAACAGATTTTCTATCATTATACAAATATATAAATATATAACAATAAAAACGTACTAGTATAGATGAGGAAAGGGGGCAAAGGAAAAGTAAAAAAGTAGAAAAATATAATACCTAGGCATAAAAAATAATATAACTAGAAGTCCGGTGCATAGGTTCTCTCACATCGAAAGAAAATTAATTAGAATTATTTTAGAGGCCAGGGAGGGATGTGGGAGATTGGCTCTGGCCGTGTCTGGCCCATCTCTCCCAGTCTCAATTAGTCAGACCCCAGCAGCAAGCTAACCTACCAGTAGGAGAGTCTGCTCCCTGGTGGCCAGTGTGCATCATAGCAACTGATTGAACAGTTGAACCAATGGTCAGACACTTAGGATGTAATCCTATATAATAAAAACCTAATATGCAAATTGTCCCCTCAACCAGGAGTTCAACCAGGGGGTGGGGCTGGCTGACCAACCTCCTGCATCCCCTCCCCACCTGCTGGCCGGTGGGTTGGCCGGATCCCATTGGGAATATAATATAATATAATATAATATAATTAATATAATTAATATGATTAATATAATTCATATGTAAGCACTAAAAGTTCATCCATGAACTTCTATATAGGCACTGAGAAGCACAAAAATTTGGCTCAGTCTTAGCCAGTTTGGCTCAGTGGATAGAGCATTGGCCTGTGGACTGAAGGGTCTTGGGTTTGATTCTAGTCAAGAGCACATGTCTGGGTTGTGGGCTTGACCCCTGTAGGGAGAATGCAGGTGGCAGCAGATCAATGATTCTCTTGCATCATTGATGTTTCTATTTCTCCCTCCCCCTTCCTCTTTGAAATCAATAAAAATATATTTTAAAAATTTTTTGCCTCAAAGTTTCAATTAGATAAAGAGGACAAGATCCTCAGGAAGAAACATAGCATTTTATATATTGTTATGATATCTAGGTAATGTTCTCAATAACAATCCTACAGTATATACCATGGTAATTGTAATGTGGCTATTTCTTAAAGCATTCCTCAGTGTAGGCCCCAATATAGGTGTATGCCAAAATATAGGTTAGAAAAGGGCCAGATCATGAGGTAGAGGGATGTTGAGAAAATGTAGCCCAAAAAAAGCTCTCCAAGGACAGGATCTATCTTTAGAATGGATAAAAATTGAACATGAGTAAAGAATGGGTCCATTCCCATTAGGCAGTTCTTCCTGAATATGTTTTTGTTTGTTTGTTTTATTTGCTTTCTATTTTTTTGTGCTTAAGGTTACATAACATTTCATTGAATAGCCATGCATAATATCAATTAGAACTCTAAAGGAGACATGTGGTTTTGTTGTTGTTGTTTTTAAATCCCTGAACATGGTTTTACAACTAAACTTTTGCTAGTAATTCAATACCAGGTAATTCAAGTTTATACTTTTTTGGAAGAATCTGAAATGTAGAAGTTGCATGGTATAATTAAGGATGATCAATTTAAGATACCCTTTATGAAAGGAAAGTACCCAATCCGTATGCATACCTAAATAGAGAGCCACCAACTTTTACCTGGAGGTCGACTGGAAAATATAGGGCCAAGATGTTCTTCAAATTTGGTGGGAGGAGAGGGGTTTATGTTTCAACACACACACAGTAGTCATGCAGCATGAATTCTCAGCAGGAAAGAGAATTTTAATTACAAAAGAAATAAACATGTAAAATATTCAAGCCACACAGAAAGCCTTCTTGCCGCCCCTGGGTAATGACCAGAGATGGATGGTTTCTTGTGTCTCCTTCCAGATCTTTGTCTATGCACAGCCTTAAGGAAATCCCCTGGAGGAAGTGGGTAGCAGGGATATGGGGTGGAGCCTGATGTCCTTAACACCATTAGATAATGACTTTTTTTTTCCATGGAGAGCAGATGAGATGAACAGACTATAATTATAGTCTTTATTATTTTTTTATTAACCCTCACTCAAGAATATTTTTCCATTGATTTTTAGAGAGAGTGGAGTGGGAGAGACAAAGAGAGAGAGAAGCATCAATGTGAGAAGGACACATGGATTGGTTGCCTCCTGCACAGGGATCAAGTCTGCAACTTAGGCAAGTGCCCAGGAACCTTCAGTCTGCAGGCCAATGTTCTATCCCCTGAGCCAAACTGGGTAGACCAGTCTATTATTCATTTTTTTAAAATATATTTTTACTGATTTCAGAGAGGGAGAGAGAGGGACAGAGGGATAGAAAGAAACATCTATAATGAGAGAGAATCATTGATTGGCTGCCTTCTGCATGCCCCAAACTGGAGATCAAGCCCGCAACCTGGGCATATGCCCTGAATGGGAATCGAACCGTAACCTGCTAGTTCATAGGTGAATGCTCAACCACTGAGACATGACAACTGGGCAGGTCTATTATTCTTTCTTTCTTTTTTAGAATAAACACCTTTCTTAAAAAATACGGAACACTCACAAATTTGCGTGTCATCCTTGAGCAGGGACCATGCTAATCTTCTCTGATCATTCCAATGTTAGTATATGTGCTGCTGAAGCCAGCACAGGTCTATTATTTTAAGCAAGGTACACCAAGATCTGTGTGGTCATTCCAGGAAGATAGAAAGCTTAGCTGCAATAAAGGAGAATTTATGGAGCATCCATAAATATCCTGCTTTAAGTGTCTTTGTATAAAAAGCAATGCTTGCTTTTTGTGTTTCTACAAAAGACCAAGGAAAAGAAACTTGTCTGTCCCTCTGTGTCTGAAGTAAAAGGCCAAGGTTGGCTATTATCACCAGGTCACAATTCGTGCTCTGAGGAAACTAATAGAAAGCATCAGAACATTTCCCCCACTTTGGAACTTTTGCTCACGTGGTTTGGCAAAAGTTCAACAGAGGAAGAGAATGTCCCTCCTGTTGTTGATGCTCATTGCTTACAGAGCAGAGCTCACTCTGGGGCCCAATCCTTTTCAAACATTGAGCAAGATCCCCTCTGGCAGACAGACAGAGGTAGTTTGGTTGATATCAGAACAATGGCTACAAAACAACACACACACACACACACACACACACACACACACACACACACACCTCGGGCTGCAATTATACAAAACAAACCTCTTTTACAAGTCTTTATCTAGGTATCCTTTAATTTTTGTCTCATTGTGATGTTTTAAAAAGTGAACAAGGCCTTAGACAGAGAACTAAGGAATCCCAAATTTTGACAGGTTCTAAATATTTGAATTTTTTAAATAAATGAGATTGTATCTTATATACTGTTCTATAATTTGCTCTTTTCATTTAATAGTGTATCACCTACATGCTACCACCTAAATTCATCCTATCTATACTAACAAAAGGGTAATATGCTAATTAGACTGGGTCTACCAGCCATCTTCTGGACACCCAACTTCCTTCTGAACAAAGTCATGGTGGTGGGGGTTAAGGCAGAGGCAGAGGCAGTTAGGGGCAAGGTCAAGCTGGCAGGGGACATCAGTTGGGGGCAAGATCAGACCAGCAGGGGAGGGCACTTGGGGGCAAACTGGTCTGCAGAAGAGGGCAGTTGGGGAAACCAGGCCTGCAGGGGAGTGTAGGGAGCAGTTATAGGATTAAGCCTCAGACTTCCTGCAGGGTCAGTGCATACTGGTCATTCTGTTACTGACTAGTATAACCAGTCACCGACCACCAGGGGGAAGATACTCAATGCAGGAGCTGCCCCCTAGTGGTCAGTGCGCTCCCACAGGGGGAGCACCACTCAGCCAGAAGTGGGGCTTATGGCTGGCAAGCGCAGCAGGGATGGTGGGAGTCTCTCCTACCCACATGGCAGTGCTAAGGAAGGAGCAAACAAGTCCCAGCTTAGAGGGCACAGCCCTCTTAGCATAATTAAACTTGGTCTTGTGACTACTCCCTAGATCTTTCCTGGGTAGCTAATGGGCTGTGAGAGGTGCAGCAAGTGCTGCCAAAACAAATGAAACTCACAAGAACATTGTAACTATGGTGACTACTATTTTGTTTACCTGTGACTATAAAATAAAGGCTCAGCTTGCTGTCTGAATCTGTTCTGTGGCCTCAGCCAAGCACAGAAGATCCATTTGGACCCAGCTTATTCTCTTTGTCTGTCTTTTCTTCATCCTTCACCGTCCTCCCTCAGGTTCTCTGAATCCTTGGCTGTGCTGGCACAGCACAGGGGAAGGTCATTGAAGGTGACCAGGCCAGCAGGGGAGGGCAGTTGGGGGCAACCAGGCTGGCAGGGGAGGGCAGTTGGGGCCGATCAGGCTGGCAGTAGAGCAGTTAGGCGTCAATCAGGCCATAAGGGGAGTGGCAACCTGGCAGGCAGAAGTGGTTAGGGGCAATCAGGCAGGCAGGCAGGCAAATGGTTAGGAGCCAGTGGTCCCAGATTGTGAGAGGGATGTTTGACTGCAGGATGGGGCCTAAACCAGCAGTCAGACATCCTCTGAGGGGTCCTAGATTGGAGAGGGTGCAGGCTGGGCTGAGGGACACTCTCCCACCCCCAGGGCACAAATTTCATGCACCAGGCCTCTAGTCTATATAATAAAAACCTAAGCTACTGTTACGGCAGAATGACCAGTATAACCGGTCATTATGATGTGCACTGACCACCAGGGGACAGATGCTCAATGCAGGAGCTGCCCCCTGGTGGTCAGTGCATTCCCACAGGGGGAACACCGCTCAGCCAGAGGCAAGGCTCATGGCTGGTGAGTGCAGCAGCGATGGTGGGAGCCTCTCCTACCTCCATGGCAGCGCTAAGGAAGGAGCAGCAAGTCAGGTAGTAAGGAGCAGAGAGCAGGCGGGTAGTAAGGAGCGAGGAGTCCTGGATAGTGAGAGGGATGTCTGCCGAGGAGTCCCTGACTGGGAGAGGGTGCAGGCCAGGCTGAGGAGACCACCCCTCCCCGAGTGCATGAATTTCATGCACTAGGCCTCTAGTTATTTATACTAGTTTTATAAATATATTTACATACACCATAGGGCCATAATTATAAATGACCTCATTATAACATTGTTATAATATGTGCCATCATGTGAATGTACCATAACCTATTGAAACTTTTTATTAATAAATATTTCATGATTATTCCAAGTTTTACTTATCCAAATAATTTTTTAATAAATATAATTATGCATAATTTGATATAATAAATATCTTTATGCATAGTTTTTTGGAGTGCAGTTTCCAAAAGTCAAATTTCTGGTAAAAAAAATACATGCATTTTACATTATGGTTGGTGTTGGAAAAAGTTTTCCACAAATATGGTACCAATTTACATTCTCATAAAGTATATTAAAATATCTATTTCCTCACTAAGATTGGATATCCAATTTTTGAAACTTTGTCAATCTGCTAGGCCAACAAAAATGTATCCTTCTTTGTTTGAACAATTATTTCCCTAATTAGAAATGAGATTGTACCTCTTTTTACATGTTTACTAGACACATACATATAGATTAAAATCCTAATCCAAGGATATGTTTTACTGATTTTTAGAAGATGGAGGAAGGAAAGAAAGAGAGAGGTATGAGAGAAACATCAATTGTTTGCCTTCCATATGTGACACGACTGGGGATTGAACCGCAACCTGAGCACATGCCCCAATGGGGAATCAAATTGGCAGCCTTTTGGTGCACAGGATGACACTCCAACCAACTGGACCACACCAGCCAGGGGCATTTATATTTCTTACTAGAGGCCCAGTGCACAAAATTCATACACGAGGTGGAGAGAGGGGTTATCCCTCAGCACGGCCTACACCCTCTCCAATCTGGGACCCCTCAGAGGGCATCCCTCCCACAATCCAGGACCACTGGCTCCTAACCACTCACCTGCCTGCCTGCCTAATACCCCCAACTGCCCTCTCTTACAGGCCTGGTCATCCCCAATGGCTCTCCCCTGCCATCTTGGTTGCTCACAATGGACCTCTCCTGCAGCCTACTTCACCCCCAACTGCCTACCCTTGCCAGTCTGATATTGCCACTAACTTCCCTCCCCTGCCAGCCTGATCTTGCCCCTAATTGCTCTCCCCTGCCAGCATGATTGTCCCTAACTGCCTCTGCCTCTGCCTAAGCCCCAACTCCCATGGCTTTATTCAGAAGGAAATCAGATGGCTGGAAGATGGCCAGTTAATCCAGTCTAATTAGCATATTACCCTTTTATTAGTATAGATAGATTATATAGGATAGGATTGCTCAAATGAGGGGGGAGGAAGCCTTTTTCAGTAGGAGGAGATGCTCTTGGCAGACAAAAATACATAACCCCTGCCCTAACTGGTTTGGCTTAGTGGATAGAGCATTAGCCTGCAGATTCAAGAGTCCCAGTTTCAATTCCAGTCAAGGGCACATACCTTGGTTGTGGGCACATACCTAGTGAGGAGTGTGCAGAACGCAGCTGATGGATGTTTCTCTCTCACTGATGTTTCTAACTCTCTGTGCTTCTCACTTCTTCTCTGTAAAAAATTCAATAAAATAAATTTTAAAAAATACATAAGCCCTATATCTAGAATGATAGTTAGGCATATGCACTATACTGCCAAACCAGTTATTTAAAAATTGAACCACTTTCTAACACCTTATATCAAAGAGCTGTTGCCCTTAAAACTCGTCCTCAGCCCCCACCTTAGATTCTTCTGTCACAGTTCACTCAGATTAGGTTCTGATTGGTCAGTTTCTATGCTAGTCAGTATCAAAAGCTACACCTCCTAGGCAGCCATTGGCTTCTCTGAAAAATTCAGAATGGCCCTGCCTTCATGTCAGCTCTAGTCTTTCAGTCATGCCCCAGTCCACTACTGGGTGTATCTCTGGCCGCTCTAAGAAGTGACACCTCAAGTCTGAGCTGGTGGCAATTTTGAAACTCATCCCTGACTTAACCTTTTTACAAAGCAAGTTCTGTGAAGGCAAGCATTTGTCGTGTTCATTCTTCACTCATAGACTTTGCCTGCGTCTATGCATCTATGCTAGCACCTCATGGTGATCGATCAAATGATCATTTCAGTCATCATGGTCACTGCCTTTATATATATATATATATAAATATAAACTAGAGACCCCCGGTGCATGAAATTTGTGCATGGGGGGTGTCCCTCAGGTCAGCCTGCACCCTCTCAAATCTGGGCCCCCTCAAGAGATGTCTGACTGCCCATTTAGGCCCAATCCTAGTCCTAAATCCCTCTCACAATCCAGGACTACTGGCTCCTAACTGCTCCCCTGCTTGCCTTCCTGATTGCTCCTAACTGCTTCTGCCTGCCAGCCTGATCATTTCCTAACCACTCCCCTGCCAGCCTGATTGATGCTTAACTGCTTCCCTGCCAGTCTGTTTGCCTCTAACTGCCCTCTCCTGCAGGCCTGGTCACTCCTAATTGTTCTCCTCTGCAGGCCTGGTCACACCTAACTGCCCCTGAAGGCCTTGTTCCCCCCAACTGCTCTCCCCTGCAGGCCCCTGGGTGCCCCCCAACTGCCCTTCCATGCAGGCCTGGCTGCTCCAAACTTCCCTCCTCTGCTGACCTGGTCACCCCTAACTGCCCTCCCCTGCAGGCTTTATCACCTCCAACTGCCTTCCCTTGCAGGCCTGGTCCCTCACAACTGCCCTTTCCTGCTGGCCATCTTGTGGTGGCCATCTTGTGTTCACATGGGGGCAGCCATCTTGTGTGTTGGAGTAATGGTCAATTTGCACATTACTCTTTTATTAAATAGGATAGAGGCCTGGTGCATCGGTGGGGACCAGCTGGTTTGCCCTGAAGTGTGTCTCAGATCAGGATGGGGGTTTCCTTGTGGTATGGGGTGGCCTGGGCGAGGAACCTGTAGTAGTTTGCAGGCTAGCCACACTCCCTGGCAACCCAAGCGGAGGCCCTGGTATCTGGGATTTATTTATCTTCTATAATTGAAACTTTGTAGCTTTGAGTGGAGTCCTGGGCCCATCAGGGTGTGCAGAAAGCTTGGCTTCCTCCATTGCCATGGAAACCCAAGCCTCCTGCTTGCTCTGTGGCTGCAGCCATCTTGATTGGGATAATTTGCATACCCTCTCCTGATTGGCTGGCAGGTGTGGTTTGTGAGTGTAGCAGAGTGATGGTTAATTTGCATAGGATGTTAGTTCTTTAGAGAAGCTAGTCCGTTAAGAGACCTGTTTAAGGGCCAAAACTGGTCCTTAGTGTTTTCTTTGGTTAACAATTGAGCTGTGGAAAGTATATTGTCTTAGATAAAATGAGGGATGAGTGATGTAGCCAAGCAGGCCTCAAATGTAAATGGAGCCAGGATTTGAACACCGTCAGAACCCTTCTTTCAGTCTTCACTGCCCTCTGCACATTGGCTTTCTGAGGATTGTCCCCTGACTTCCAGGGGCTCCTAAGTCCCCATTTCCCATGTTAGTCACACTCATTGGGCCAGTTTTGGTCATGCTCCCATCTCTAGCCTGGTGTTAAGATGATTGGCAGTCTTTAATAGAGCCACATGCTTGAAAGAGGAAAAAAAAGGAGAGAAGAGGGGAGAGGAGAAGAAGAAAGGAGAGGAGAGGAGAGGAGAGGAGAGAGGAGAGGAGAGGAGAAGAGAGGAGAGAAAGAGTCTCCAAAAAAGAAGTGGATATGGCAAGGACTAATTAGATGTCTCTCAATATCTTTTTTTTTAATTAAATCTTTATTATTCAGATTACTACATTTGTTTCTCTTTTTTCCACTCCATAGGTCCCCTCCACCTGGCTCCCACCGCTCCCTCTACGCTTACCTCCACCCCATTGATGAGTCCATAGGTATGATTTTTGTCTAGTCTCTCCCTGTACACCCCTCCCCCCTTTCCCCCTGAGAATTATCAGTACACTCCCTTTCTGTGCTCCTGATTCTATTATATTCACCAGTTTATTCTGTTGATCAAATTTTTTATTTTATTTTATTTTTTTTAGTTCTAACATTTTTTTAAATTAATTTTTATTGATCAAATTTTTAATTCACTTAATTTTTAGATTCACTTGTTGATAGATATGTATTTGTTCATAATTTTTTATCTTTTATCTTTTTCTTCTTCCTCTTCTAAAAGAGTACCTTTTGGCATTTCATATAATACTGGTTTGGAGTTGATGAAATCCTTTAGCTTTTTCTTATCTGTGAAGCTCTTTATGTGCCCTTCAATTCTGAATGATAGCTTTGCTGGATAAAGTATTCTTGGTTGTAGATTATTGCTATTCATCACGTTGAATATTTTTTGCCACTCCCGTCTGGCCTGCATTGTTTCTGTTGAGTTATCAGCTGATAGTCGTATGGGTTCACCCTTGTAGGTAATCAATTGTTTTTCTCTTGCTGCTTTTAATATTCTCTCTTTGTCTTTTGCTCTTGGTATTTTAATTATAATGTGTCTTGGTGTAGTCCTCTTTGGATTCCTTTTATATGGGGTTCTGTGTGCTTCCTGGACTTGTAAGTCTATTTCTTTCACCAGATGTGGGAAGTTTTCAGTCATTATTTCTTTAAATAGGTTTTTAGTATCTTGCTCTTTCTCTTCTGGCACCCCCACAATTCTGATGTTGGTACGCTTGAGGTTGTCCCAGAGGCTCCTTACATTATCTTCCCATTTTTGGATTCTTTTCTCTTCTTACTTTTCCAGTTGAGTGTTTTCTGAGTCTTTATATTTCAAGTTTTTTACTTGATTCTTGCCTTCTGCTAGTCTGCTGTTAGGTCTCTGTATAATATTTTTTATTTCAGTCAGTGTTTGTTTAATTTCTATTTGGTTCTTTATCATCTCTAGTTGGTCCTTTTCCATTTCTAGTTGGATCTTTTTTTAAAAATATATTTTATTGATTTTTTACAGAGAGGAAGGGAGAGGAATAGAGAGTTAGAAACATGGATGAGAGAGAGACATCGATCAGCCGCCTCCTGCACGCCCCCTACTGGGGATGTGCCCGCAACCAAGGCACATGCCCTTGACCGGAATCGAACCTGGGACCCTTCAGTCCGCAGGCCAACACTCTATTCACTGAGCCAAACCGGTTTCGGCTCTAGTTGGATCTTTTACATCTCTAGTTGGTCCTTTTTCATCTCCTCTTGGGACTCACTAAATTTATCCATCTTTTCTAGGATATTCTTGAAAAACCTTATAAGCATGGTTTTGAACTCTATATCCAGTCATTTGTTTTCCTCCATTTCTTTTGTTTGTGATCCCTTCCCTTGTCTTGGCATTTTCACTATGCTGGGAGAACTTCTGTGTTGGATTCAGCCTTATGATACCAGACTTGAAAAACTGCAGAAGCCTCTCTGCTGAGCTTGGGATGGGTGGAGTCTCAGGGCTTAATGGACCGCCTTGACTTCCAGTCGGCCCTGCCCTCCATGGTCCCTGAGTCTCACGTGACCGGGTAATCGCTGGAGCAGTCCCTGTGTGCATGTGCTCACTCTCGCAGTGCCTCTAGACCTCTGCCTTTCCGGCTCCCCTGCGCTCTGGGACCACACGAGTCTGGGTCCCCAGGGTTTTCCAAGAAACTGGGTTTTAGTGGAGTTAGAAGTGGCACACTTGGGAGGGTCTGTCTCCCTCCCACTCACGAAAGCCAGTGGCACAATCAGCAATCTGTCCTCTGCGCACAGCATCATGCATGCCACCAGACCTCTGATCCCTTGCGACTCCCCTAAATTTCCGTGCACCTCTCCCTTTTCACAGTCCAAACTCCTCCCGTATGAGTTTCGGCTGGATCTGGGGTTTAGTGTTGTAAGATAAGAGGTTCAATGCCGTTGGGAGTCTCTGTTTCCCTCCTGCCAGAGAAAACCAGCCAGGTTCGCCGTCACCCGCTCTCTCCACACGCGCGTCTCCGTACCTCAGCTTTTTGCAGCTCCTCTGGGTCTCCGTGAGCCCCTCTCTTTCCCTCTAGTTGTAGAACTTCCACTCGGCCAGCTTTCCTGTGGTTCTGGATGATGTCGGTTCTGTCTTTTAGTTGTAGTTTTGAAATTGTTGTGCGAGGCAGCAGTGTAGGTCTTTACCTATGCCGCCATCTTGGATTCTCCTCAATATCTTTATTTTCCCTTTTCCTCTGACTTTTATCTGTACACATGGCAGCTCAGAATGAAGACAGCATTTCCAAGTTCTCCCTGCGTGCCTATGATTTTGTGACTAAGCTCTCTAGCCAATGGGATATGAGCAGAAGAGTGTGTGCAACTTCTAGGGTATGTTTTAACTAGGAGAGGTATGTCCCTTTCCTCCTTCCTGCTATCTAAAATGGAATTGCTTTGGCTGGACCTAGAATAGCCAGTATCACAAAACAAAAGCTGTAGCAACAAATTAAGAAGGAATCAGGGTCCCCGATGACCATGGAGTAATACCAGCCCTGAACTGCCTAGATTTATGGAAGGGAAAATTAAAACTCTAGCTTGTTTTAGCTCCTAGCATTTTGAATTTGCTGTCACTTGCAGCCAAAATGTTTTAAATCTAATTGATTCAGAAGGTGCTATTATACCAGAAGAATGAGAAGTTGCTGGGTAAAAAAAAAAAAAAGAAAAAGAAAAAGAAAAGAATGCCTATTGCAAAGATTTTAATGTTTTAATAATCTCCCATAAGTTATCCACAAAACTAACTTCCTCACTTCCTTCAAGTATTTACTAAACTATCCCTTTCATAATTTTTAAACACCTTTATTGAGGTATAATTGATATACAGTAATCTGCATATATTTGAAGTATACAATTTGGTAAGTTTTGATACATCATACATTTGAGAAGCAATAATCATAATCAGCATATGGAATGTATTAATCACCCATACAAGTTTTCAGGTACCTCTGTAACTCCCTGCCAGCCACTCCCTATCCAAGTAACCACACATCTATTTTCTATGTCAGTTAGTGTTTTCTAGAGTTTTATATCAGTGGAGTAATACAGTATATACTTTTTTGGGAGAGGTCTGGATTCTTTCATACTGTTGTGTGTATCAATAGTTCATTGTTTTTTATTCTGAATAGTATGCCATTGTATGGCTATATCACAATTACTTTATCCATTCAGCCATTAATAGACATTGGGTTGCTTCCAGTTTGGGGCTATTACAAATAAATCTGCTGTAAATATTCATAGAAAAGTATTTGTATGAACATATGTTTATGTTCCTTTTGAGCAAATACCTAAGGATTGGCTGGGGCATGTGATAAATATATATTTAACTTTTAAAAAGACTACCAACTCTGAAACCGGTTTGGTTCAGTGGATAGAGCATAGTCCTGTGGAATGAAAGGTCCCAGGTTTGATTCCACTCAAGGGCATGTACCTTGGTTGCAGGCACATCCCCAGTAGGGAGTGTGCAGGAGGCAGCTGATCGATGTCTCTCTCTCATTGATGTTTCTAAATCTCTATTCCTTTCCCTTCCTCTCTGTAAAAAATCAATAAAATATATATATTTTTTTAAAATAAAATGACTACCAAACTGGTTGGTTCTGCTTCACATTCCCACTGGCAACATTTGAAGTTCCAGTTTCTTCATATCTTTGCTAACACTTTATACTGTCCATCTTTTTTATTATGGTGGCTGCACAGTGGTATCCCATTATGGTTTTAATTTGCATTTCCCTAATGACTAATAATGAGCATATTTTCATGTGCTTATTTGCCATCTGTGTATCTTCTTTGGTGAAGCTATTCAAATCTTTTGCCCATTTTTATTGGATTGTTTGTCTTCTTATTGAGTTTTAAAGGCTTTTATGCATAATATAAGTCACTTTTATGCTGAATATAAGTCACTTTGAAAATGTTTAGTCCAAAAAAGTGGCTTGCCTATTCATTTTCTTAACAGTATCTTTCAAAATGCAGAAGTATTTTATTTTGATGAAGTCCACTTTATTAATTTTCTTTTATGAATTGTGCTTTCTATCTAAAAAGTCTTTATCTAACCTATGGTAACAAAGATTATATCTTTTCCTTTTTCAGAAGTGTTGTAGTTTTACATTTAGGCTATGATCCACTTTGAGTTCATTTTTTTCATATGATATAACACCTGTGAATTGAAGTTCTTTGTTTTGCAACTGGATGTACAATGTTTCAACACCATTTTTTGAAAAGACTATCTTTGGCCCAACCATGTGGCTCAGTGGCTGAGCATCCATCTATGAACCAGAAGGTCACAGTTTGATTTCCAATAAGGGCACATGGCTGGGTTGCAAGCTAAATCCCCAGTGGAGGGCATGCAGGAGGCAGCCAATCAATGATTCTCATCATTGATGTTTCTATTTCTCTCTCCCTTCTCTGAAATCAATAAAAACATATTTTTAAAACTAAAATACAATTAATAGGTCTTTATAAGTGAAAAACCACTTTTTAAAATAATGTATGGCTCTTTTTTATATATTGTGACTTTAGAACTCAATATACTTGGGGGTTTGAGGAAAATAACAACATGTTTGGCAATCTAAGCAAGAAAATTATGCTTTAAAAATTTTTAAGAAACTAATGACACTCTGAGGTTTATTCTAATGTGCTCAGGAGGAGTAAGTGTTGGCTTCCATAGCTCAATGGGATAATAATTGATGGTATCTAGGGTTCTGAATGCCCAGTATGGGCTGAATTCTGCAACTTGACACTATTTCCTGGAAACAGCTTTAGGATTCAGAGGAAACTATTGGGATGGATAGATTCAGCTCTATCTGGAAGTGTTTCTAAAAAGTTGGACTCTGTGATAGTTTCAAAATATGTCCACAAATTCTTTTATATTTTCCCTTTCAAGAGTCTCAGCTTCCCTTAAGTGTGGGCTGGACTTAGAGAATTCCTTCTAACAAATTGAAAATGACATAACTGACATGTCAATTCCGAGTCTAGGCCATAAAAGACATTGCAGTTGCAGCTTCTGTTAGGGGTACTCTCTCTTGGATCACTCATTTTGGGGGAAACCAACTGTCACGTTGTGGGGAACAGTCCACTCTGTGAGGAACAGAGCCAACAGCCTTGTGAGTGAGCCATCTTGGAAGCAGATCCTCAGCTCCATTCAAGGCTGCAAATGAAACCTTGACTGCACAGTCATAGGAGACGCTAAGCCAGATCCACCCTGCTAGGCTGTTTCTGCATTCTGACCTTTCCAAACAGTGTGATATAATAAATGTTGCATTCACTGCTAATTTTGGGATAATTGTGCTGCAATTGTCCTGTGATTCTAGTGAAGTGCCAGAATTAAAAAAAAAATGGTGACAGAGTCACACAGATTTCAGAGAGTTTAAGAAAGAAAAGGCAAATATTCTGGAGCTCAAAAGTTAGAGGAATGTATTTTAAAGCAATGAAAAAGGGGAGGAGATCCAAGATGACGGCCTATGGGACGGCAATCAGCAAGATAGTGTGAATGAGTGAGAGAGTGAAAGGAGAGTGCGTGGACGTGCAGGGAGTGTCTGTATGTGTGAGTGAAGGACAGTTATATTCCACAGGACTGTTGGGGACTGGAGGACAGGCTCCTTTGGACAGGCAGCCTCTACTACTGCTGAAATCTCTGCCACAGAGACCACGCCATCTTGAAGGGGAGAGCAGCTGTGATCAGAAAGCCTTACTTTCCCTGGGGACCTCAGACACCTTCTGGGACCCTACAGCCTCAATGCACAGAGACCAACTGCCTCAGCTGTGCACCCATGAACACCAGGACTCCAGCCTCCCCAGCTGCGGGCACCTAAAAAGTTTTTCCAGGGGAGACAAGGTGGTGGCCAAATACACAAACGGATTCTGTGCCTTCTCACAGAGCAGATAGAAGAAACAGCTGAATCAAATAACATCCACCCAGAATTGGTGAATTAAGCACAACTAGTGAAGCAATCCATGGATGGAAAGGTCAGAGATTGCCTGAAGAGAAGGGAAATCTGGGATCCGGGCTAGAGGGAGAAACACATGCACCTGGGACTAGAATCTCAGAGGAAGACTGCACTGCACCAAATCCGCAGCCTTTGGGGTTAGTGTAGCCCTCAAATGTGGAAGGGGGTCCACAGGGCTCCTGGCAGCAGGGGACTCTAGATCTAAGCGTGGAAGACCGTGCCTATAAAGGCAGCCTGAAGTTCTATACCGTCTGCACAGTGCCAGGGGGGAGAAAGACACGTGGTGGCAAGGTTGCTTTGTCTTTATAACTTCCTTCCTTTTACTTGCTAAACCCAGGGCATAGGATCTTTCAATTAAAAACACTCATTGAGACTGCACGGGAAGTGATTTTTGTGGAAACTGGGGAGCAGAATAGGGAGAGATGAGCAGGAAACCAGCTCTGGGACAATCCATCCCTCCAACCCAGTCTTGAGTGCAGCAGGGAAAGGAAGAGGCTGAACATCCCCAGGGACCCCTGAGGGACTGGGCTGAGGGACCATTTGGTCCCAGAAGCTAATTCAGAAACACTGCCACTCAAGGGAGGTGTCAGAAATAGATGCTTGTGTAAAATATTACTGAAGGCAGGCAGAGAAGCAAAGTGAGCAAAATGATCCCGCCTGCTTTGAAACCAAGGTTGTGGTTTATGACACAGAGGAGTGTTGGATTGCTGGAAACTTCAACACTGTGCTGACTATCTGACAGGAAACAGACATGCCAGGCATAATAGTAGAGAGGGGTCTTAAACCAGCCCCCATGGGTCACTGAAGCTCCCCTGAAGCAAACAAACTTCACTACTTCACCTTTTTATTCTTTATCTTTTACTTAAGAAACTAAATATTTTTCTCATTTTATGTACTTTTCTATTATTTATTTATTTATTTATTTATTATTACTATTATTTCACCATTTTTTAAAGTTTTATTTATTTATTTATTTATTTTTGGATTAGTGTTCTACGTTCTATTTTTATTATTATTTTACTCTATCTCAATTTTTCCTTTATGCCAACACTTTCTTCCTCACTTTCCCCCTTTTTCATCCTGTTTCTCTTCCCCATACCTGCTGTAGTTTTTCTCTATCCTTTCTTTTTACTCTGTTAAAAATTGATCTTGCCGAGACTGGTTTGGCTCAGTAGATACAGTATCAGCCTGCGGACTGAAAGGTCCCAGGTTCAATTGGTCGGGGGGATGTACCTTGCTTGTGGGCACATCTCCACTGTGGGGCATGCAGGAGGCGGCTGATCAATGTCTCTCTCTCATTGATGTTTCTGATTTTCTATCTCTCTCCCTTCCTCTCTGTAAAAAATTAATAAAAAAATATATTTAAAAAATTGATCTTACTCATATATATATAATTTCCTCTCCCATGCTCCCAGTCCATGCACACTTCTCTTTTCTCTTTCTTCATTAACCAATGTTTTTTTTTCCTTTTCTTTCTTTCTTTCTTTCTTTCTTTCTTTCTTTCTTTCTTTCCTTCTTTCTTGTTGTTTGCTAGTTTATTTTTTATGGTGTTTTTTTTATGCTTCTGTTTTTTCCTCTTCTCACTTATTCTCTTCTTTTATTAATAGCTTAATTAGTTTCAATCACCAACTCAGGCCTATCTGCTCTATATTCTCCTTTTCCAAAAATAGATGATTGTATAGATAGATATATTAAATAAAGGGAAAAATTATATATACTTATAAAATTTTCTTTTATATATATTTTAATATATATTTTTAATTATATTATTTATTTATTTATAAGTATTTTGTTTTTTACTTTTCTTCTTATACACTCATTCTCTTTCTTCCTCCTCTGTACTGAATCATGGGCCATTTCCCCATTCATTCAATTCCTTGACCTTACCTTCTGGAAATAAACTCTGCCTCTTCAGATTCAGCTTTCCTCCTTTTTTTCTTGGTGTTTGTTGTTTGCATTTTTTGGATGAGTTGTTGGTTTTTGGAGTTTTCTCCCCATATACATATATTTTTCCCCTTCCTTTTTTCTTCTCTTTCTTTTTTCTCTTACCTTTTCCCCTCTCTCAATATCATTTTTCACTCTTTTCTCTCTCCTAATTCTCTTTTCTCTGGTGGTCACCTTTATTTGGGGTTATTGATATCAGGAATACATTTGTGTTTGGTGCCCTGTATTGTGTCTTGTCATATTGTATTTTTTGCCTTTAACCCAATGTGGTAGAGACTGAACTACATAACCAGACACCCTGAGAGAAGTGAAAATGGGAGACAAAGAAACAGTCCCCATATGAAAAAAAAGGAGGAATCACCAAAAAAAGAGGTAAATGAAATGAAGGCAAGCAATTTATCAGAGAAAGAATTCAGAGCAAGGACGCTGAAAAGGATGGAAGACAAATTCAACAACATGTATAAAAACCAAGAGGAAATGAAGAAGAACTAAGAAGAAATGAAGAGTGATATAGCTGCAATAAAGAACACAACAGAAAGCATCAACAACACATTAGAAGAAGCGGAGGACCACATCAGTGAGCTAGAAGACAAGGTAGGAAAAAAATATCCAAGCAGAGCTGCATCTGGAAAAAAAAAAAAACTTAAAAAACAGGAGGAAAGCCTAAGGGAGCTTTGGGAAAACACAAAATGAAACAACACCTGCATAATAAGGGTGCCAAAAGGAGAGGAAACTGAGCAAGGGATAGAAAACCTGTTGAAGAAATAATAACAGAAAACTTCCCTGATGTCGGGAAGAAAAAAACTCAGAGCCCCAAACAAGGTGAACTCAAAAGGACCAAGACTAAGACACATTATAATTAAATTAGAAAACACCAACAACAAAGCCTCTCAGGGCTTCTCCACCTCCCCTTGCTCCTGAGGGGTGATCAGGGCTGGCAGCCACCTCTCACACCCACTGTCAGTGCCGGCTCCGTTCACACATGCTGCTGGTGCCAACCCCATTCACTCCATGCTGTGTCAGTGGGTGTGAGCAGGGCCTTCACCATCAGTGCATTGGAGCAACAGTGGCAGGAGTGGGACTGCCAGCTGAGAGGGGACAGGGGGACGAGGCGAGAGGGGCCTGGCGGAGGTGGGGAGGATAGGCTGAGAGCTGTCTCCGTGCCCACTGCAGCCTCTTGGCCCACAGTTCCTTTCAAGGTGAAAGGGCCCTAGTGTGATATAAAAATCCTCACATTTTTCACTTGTTTCCACATTGCTGTAAACATCTCTCTCCCCAGATATCTTTGTCTCTAGTTTTTATTCCAGGCCTTTAAAGAGACAGCCAAGCATGGCCCAGAAATTTATATGCATTCTTACCTCAGGGCACTTTTCTTCCCACCAAAGCAGATGACCAGGTACTCTATTCCTCATTCTGTCCTTTGGGAAGATTTTCCCTCTCCACTGTCTTTTTGGGCTATCTCTGAATGTGGCTACAATGCAGGCTCCAGTTTTAGCTGGTATGTACTAAATGAATTGACCCATCTATAAACCAATCTTGGGCTTCTCTCTCCACTTGACCTGGTCATAGGAATCCTTTATGAGTTCATGGGTACAAGCCACAAGAGGTAAACTAGTATAATTATGAGGCTGAAATGAGGATCTGAGCTATTTGCTCATACAACCTACTTGTGCCCCCTGGCCCTGATTGAAGTTAATCTTGGGTATATCATTTTCTGAAAAATTTCTACTGGGCCCATCCAACTTTTTTACTTGGTGGAAATGACAGAGTATAACTTGTAATGGGAAGTTCTGGGACATCATTTGATGTTCTATAGTCAAGTAGAGTAACTTGCCCTCTGTAATTTGCCAAGAACTGTTTTTCAAATGATATGTAATTTTCTGCTTCCTCCAGAATCTCAGGGGCCAGCTTTGTGATTCTCCCACTGGAGTTCTTTGTAGACCTTGATTGTATTTTTTGCCATCACTGACATCTCGAACACCATTGGGCTGTTGGATCATATAGGTCAAGTGGCAGGGAAAATGGCACCACATTTTGGACATGCTGGAATGCTCTTTTCTGCTTCAAGCTCCCTGAAAGCTGAAAGACTTTCCTGTCACCCACTAAGTATATAGGTAGGAACAATCTTCCTAAGTGTGAGCTTTCGGTCTCTGTGCTTCCTTTTTTATGGTGAGGGTGAAAGATACAACAACTGGTATTTGACTTTGGAGAGGTTACTCTGGCAAGCTTCTGACTACTGGATTCCTGAAATTGACACTGAAGAAGCTGGTCTCCGAATCTCCATGAAGTTTCTTACCAACCCTGGAATGCATGTATCTTACTAAGGCATTGATCCACCTCTAGCTGACCACAGGACACCCACAATCATGTGAGTTGCTCATCTTAAATGGCAGTTGTCTAAGCCACCAAATAATAAATTTGGTGAGCTGAACATTCCCTCATTAAGGGGAATGGCATATAAAAGGTCAGGTTTAAGTAAATTCTGAAGGTGTCTCTCACAGTATGCCTACACCTTTCACACTCACTTCATATCTTCATCCTTATGAAAAGTTCCCTATGGTCAGTTGACAAAGAAAAAAAGAAATACAAACCTGGATCGCAGATGGCTATCCACGATATGATATTACCTATCAAAATTGAACATCTATGTCAGTCCAACGTAGGGTATCCTAAAAAGACAGTGAAGAACAGAAATCCTCCCCTTGGGCTTAGCTTTGACCAGTACATCTTATGATCCATTTACCAAGAAAAAGAGATGAACTGAAATGTAGATCTATATAAATTCAAATGTAGGGTAAGGGTTTGGTCACATGTTTAGAAAACTGGAAGGAAGAACAGAATATTTAAAGATGTATATAAATGAGTATCCTGGAATTATCCCAGAATGTGAGAAAATGTGTATCCATTGTGAGTGCCCATCAAATAGCCTTTGCAATAGAAGATGCTCTGAACAATCAGGTGAACAAGATTACCTATTTTGTGACTCAGATTCTTTCATCAAAACACTTCAGTACTTGCACAATAGGCTCATGGAAAGACTAATAATGTCGTGGACTTAATTTGGGGTCCCCTTAATATAGGGATCTGGCTACTACCACTGCTGAATGTTAACTTGGCCTTGAACCCTCAGTTCTATTTACCTTGAGCATGCAATTCTGGACTACACTCAGCAGGAAAATGCTGCCACTTGGTGGTAGATTGATTACATTGCCTCCCTCTCCTCCCATTACTATTAGTGCTAAGGAATAGTAATTTGGGAATTTGTCCTCATTGAATAGAAATTTATTCTGGATAATCTATCTTTCTTGCTAACCATCATCTTCCAAAAATAGTATACATATTTACTTAATGCCTCATTCACCATCACGGTATATTATACAACATTGCTTTTAATCAAGGACCTTATTTTACAGTAAAAAATAGGTAAGGCTGTATTTACTAGGTTCACTGTCTTAACATGTATCCCATCTTCCAAATTTCTAAGCAGAGTAGTGTCATTCAAGGTAATCTATCCAAAATTAATGGGAGAATCATGAGAATGCGGCCCAGCTCCTAAGAAATGAGAGAGAGGAGTCAGGAGGGAACGCAGGACCTTGGCTTTCAGCTAGGACTCAGGGTGGATCTCTCCTACAGGGCCAGTCTCAGGAGTGAAAAGCTATGAGGCCCAGAGAGAAGGGATACAGAAGGCAATCTGGTTCTTTTCACAGGGCCTTTAGGGGCCTCCTGTTCAGAGTGTCATTATAGTATTTAGGGTTGTTCTCAATGGGGGAGCACCGAAGACCTTTCTTAAAATTTAATATATTTTTATTGATTTGACAATTAGAGAGGAAGGAAGAGGAAGAGAGAGAGAGAGAGAGAGAGAGAGAAAGAGAGAGAGAGAGAGAGAGGGAGGGAGAGAGAGAGAGAAACATCAGTGTGAGAGAGAAACATCTGCTTACCACACACACCCCAACAGGGGATCAAGCCCACAGCTTGTACACAGGATGACGCTCAATCAACTGAGCCACACCAGCCAGAGCCCTAAGACCATTTTTAAATCTTGATGGTCCGTGGGAAAGAATGACTCAACCTATGAAACCTAGATGCTTATGCAAATAGGAACTTAATTTTTCCGGAGAAAGGGGGATGATGTAAATATCTGTGTTTTTCGATGGTCTTAAACGACCCTGCTAGCAGTTCTCAACCTGTGGATCGCGACCCACAGGTTAGGAGCCGCTGCTGTAGAACCTAAGACCATGGGAAAATACAGATATTTACATTATATCATAACAGTAGCAAAATTACAGTTATGAAGTAGCAATAAAAATAATTTTATGGTTGGGGGTCACCACAACATGAGGAACTGTATTAAAGAGTTGTGGCATTAGAAAGGTTGAGAACCACTGCCCTAGGATCAGTATCAGTGAAGAAGTTTCTTTGGCATATGTCTGAGATTTTGCTGCATGTGGCTTCCTCTAGTATTTTTATGGTTTCCCGTTTTATGTTTTAAGTCCTTTATTCATTTTGAGTTTATTTTTGTGTATAATATAAGTTGGTGGTCTAGTTTCAATTTTTTGCATGTATCTGCCCAATTTCCCCAACACCATTTATTGAAGAGACTGTCTTTACCTAATTGTATATTCATACCTTCTTTGTCAAATATTAATTGGGCATAGGGGTTTGGGTTGATTTCTGGGTTCTCTATTCTATTCCATTGATCTATATGTGCCAGTACCAGACTGTTTTGAGAACAGTAGCTTTGTAATATAGCTTGATATCTGGTAGAGATCCCACCTACTTGGTACTTCTTTCTCAGGATTGCTGCAGCTATTCCGTTTTTTGTTTGTGTGTTTTTGTTTGTTTATTTATTTGTTTGTTTGTTTATTCCAGATTAATTTTTGGAGAGTTCGTTCTAGGTCTTTGAAATATGCTTTTGATATTTTAATGGGGAGTGCATTAAGTCCGTAGATTGCTTTGGGTAGTATGGACATTTTGATGATGTTGATTCTACCAATCTATGAACACAGTATGTTCTTCCATCTGTTTATATCTTCCTCTATCTCTCTCTCTTTTTTTTAAGTGTAAACTTAACTTTTACTTCTTTAGTTAAGTTTATTCCTAGGTATCTTAATTTTTTTGGTGCAATGGTAAATGGGATTGCTTTTTTAGTCTCTCTTTCTGTAAGTTCACTATTGGTGTATAGAAATACCATAGATTTCTTGGCATTAATTTTGTATCCTGCTACATTGCCAAATTCATTTATTAAGTCTAATATTTTTTTATGAAGTTTTTAGGGTTTTCTACATACAGTATCATGTTATCTGCAAACAAGGACAGATTTACTTCTTTTCCTATTTGGATGCCTTTTATTTCTTCTTCTTGTCTGATAGCAATGGCTAGTACTTCCCGTATTATGTCAAACAGGAGTGGTGAGAGTGGGCATCCCTGTCTTGTTCCTGTTTTTAGGGGAAATGGCTTTAGTTTTTGTCCATTGAGTGTAATGCTAGCTTTGGGTTTGTCATATATGGCTTTTATCCTGTTTAGGTATGATCCTTCTATTCCCACCTTGCTGAGAGTTTTTATTAGGAAAGGGTGTTCGATTTTGTCAAATGCTTTTTCTGCATCAATTGATATTAACTATGTGATTTTTATCCCTCAATTTGTTTATGTGATGTATCACGTTTATTGATTTGCAAATATTATACCATCCTTGCATACCTGAGATAAATTCTGCTTGGTCATGGTGTATGATCATTCTGATGTTCCGCTGGATCTGATTTGCTAGAATTTTGTTGAGGATTTTGGCATCTATGTTTATGAGGGATATTGGCCTGTGATTCTCTTTCATTGTGTTGTCTTTATCTGGTTTTGGTATTAAGGGTGATGCTGGCTTCATAGAAGGAGTTTGGAAGTATTCCTTCCTCTTGAATTTTTTGGAATAGTCTGAGGAGGGTATGTTTTATTCCTTCCTTGAATGTTTGGTATAACTCCCCTGTGAAGCCATCTGGCTCTGGGCTTTTGTTTGCTGGAAGCTTTTTGATGACTGCTTCAATTTCTTCCATAGTTATTGGCCTATTGGAATTTTAGAATCTTCCTGATTGAGTTTTGGAAGGTTGTATTTTTCTAGGAATATGTCCATTTTCTCCAGATTGTCTTGTTTGATGGAATAGATTTGTTCATAATATTTTTTAATAATCCTTTGTATTTCTGTGAGGTCTCTTGTTATTTCGCCTCTATCATTTCTGATTTTGTTTATTTGAGTCCTCTTGCTTCTTGGTGAGACTGGCTAGAGGTTCATCAATCTTGTTTATCCTTTCAAAGAACCAGTCTTGGTTTTGTTTATCTTTTTGTTTGTTTTTTGTTTTTTGGTCTCTATGTCGTCATTTATTTCTTCTCTGATCTTTATTATCTCCTTCCTTCTGCTCACTCTGGCTTTTCTTTTTTTTAAAATATATTTTATTGATTTTTACAGAGAGGAAGAGAGAGGGATAGAAAGCCAGAACCATCGATGAGAGAGAGACATCGATCAGCCGCCTCCTGCACACCCCCTACTGGGGATGTGCCCGCAAGCAAGGTACATGCCCCCAACCGGAATCGAACCTGGGACCTTTCAGTCCGCAGGCCAACGCTCTACCCACTGAGCCAAACCGGTCTCAGCTCACTCTGGCTTTTCTTGTTGCTCTCTAATTCTTTGAGTTGTAGCTTTAGATGATTTACTAGCATTTTTTCTTGTTTTTTGAGGTAGGCCTGTAGAGCTTTTTTTAAAAATATATATATATATTTTATTGTTTTTTTTTACAGAGAGGAAGGGAGAGGGATAGAGAGTCAGAAACATCGATGAGAGAGGAACATCAATCAGCTGCCTCCTGCACACCTTCCACTGAGGATGTGCCCGCAACTGAGGTACGTGCCCTTGACCGGAATCGAACCTGGGACCCTTCAATCCGCAGGCCCATGCTCTATCCACGGAGCCAAACAGGCTAGGGCAGGCCTGTAGAGCTTTTAACTTCCCTCTCAGGACTGCTTTCATTGTGTCTTATAGGTTTTGCATTATTGTGTTTTAATTGCCATTAGTTTCCAGAATGTTTTTAATTTCTTCTTTGCTCTCATTGGTAACCCAATCAATATTTAATAACATGCTATTCAGCTTCCAAGTGTTTGAGTGTTTTGGATTGTTTTTATTGTAGTGTATTTCTAATACTATGCCATTGTGATCTGAAAAGATGCTTGGTATGATTTCAATCTTCTTGATTTTGGGGAGATTTTGCTTATGACCCAGTATGTGGTCTATTTTTTAAAATGTCCCATGTGCACTTGAGAAGAACGTATATTACGCAGCTTTGGGGTGAAATGTTCTGAAAATATCAATTAAGTCCATCTGATTTAGTGAGTCATTTAGGATTGTTGTTTCTTTGCTGATGTTTTGTCTGGAGGATTTATCCAATGATGTCAGTTTTGTACTAAAGTCCCCTACTATGATTGTATTGTGTCAATGTCTTTCTTGATATCTTCCATGAGATTTTTTATGTATTTGGGTTCTCCTTCATTGGGTGCACATATGTTTATTAGGGTTATATCCTCTTGTTGTATCAACCCCTTTAGTATTATGAAGTGGCCTTCCTTATCTCTTGTTATAGCCTTCACTTTGAAGTCTATTTTGTCAGATATAAGTACCTCTACTCCAGCTTTTTTTTTTTTCATTTCCATTTGCCTGAAAGATATTTTTCTATCTTTTCACTTTCAGTGTGTGTGAGTCCCTTGTTCTAAGGTGGGTCTCTTGTAGACAGTATATATATATGGGTCATGTTTTTTTATTCATTCAGCCACTCGATGTCTTTTGATTGGGGCATTTAGTCCGTTTATGTTTAAAGTTATTATTGAAAGGTACTTGTTTTTAGCAGTTTTTATTTCTTGAGGCTGTGTTCCTTCTTACCTTTTTGTTTCTTCTTTTTACAGCATTCCCTTTAGCATTTCTTGCATTGCTGGCTTGGTAATGATAAACTCCCTTAGCCTTTTATTGTCTGGGAAACTCCTGATTTCCCCTTCAATTTTGATTGATAGTCTTGCTGGATAGAGTATTCTTGGATTCAGTCCCTTGCTTTGCATTACTTTGTATATCTCCTTCCATTCCCTTCTAGCTTGATGTGTTTCTGTTGAGAAATCATTTGATAATCTGATGGGGGATCTTTGTAGGTAACTTTCTGTCTCTCCCTTACAGCCTTTAAGATTCTCTCTTGGTCAATAATATTTGCCATTGTACTTATGGCATGTCTTGGTGTGGGTCTTTTGATAATCATCTTGCTTGGGACTCTCTGTACTGGAGTAACCTTTTTCTTTCCCATATCAGGGAAGTTTTCTGTCATTATTTCTTCAAATAAATTTTCTAATCCTTGCCGATCTTCTTGTCCTTCTGGCAGCCCTATTATGTGTATGTTATTTCGTTTTGAATTATCCCAAAGCTCCCTTAGGCTCTCCTCCTGCTTTTTAATTTTTTTCTTTAGTTGCTGTTCAGATTGGGCTTGTTTTTGTACCTGATCTTCTTACTCACTAATCCAGTCCTCTGCTTCTTCTAGTCTACTGTTGAAGCCTTCCATGGTGTTTTTTATTGTAGCTATATAATGTTTTATTTCTTCCTCTTTTTTTTGCATAGGTTGTTGATTTTTTCATCCATCTGGTGTATGAACTGAATGACCATTATTCTGAATTCTTTTTCTGTCATGTTGCATGCTTCGTTTCACTTATTTCCTTTCTTAGTGATTCCTCCTTTTCTTTCCTCTGGGGATTGCTTCATTGTCTCCCCATTCTGACTATCACCAGAAGGTTCAAATGTCGAGTTGTGGGAGACTGGACCATGTGCAGTGAGAGTTTTACACCATCCAAGTGTCACTGAAGAGTTCTGACACCAAGACGTGCAGTTGCTGTGAGTTGGTGGGAGTCACTCTTGCTCTGGGTCAGAGTCACTGGCACTTAGTGTGGCCTTGTGTGTGCACCTAGAATCAGGGACTTAGTGTGTCCTGGGCCACATTGAAACAGAGAACCCACTGGCTTTGCCAAAAATCAAATTCTCCTACTGCATGTCAGGAGTTAGAGGTTCCCTGTGTCCATACTGAGAATTGAGTATCAGAGTCTCTGTTGCTTGGTGCAACCTTGCACTGAGAATCAGGGTTCCTGTGTGCATATGTGCCAAGAATTGGAGTCACTGGCTCTTAGTGTGAATGTACTGGGAATCAGGGATCCCAGGTGTACACAATAAGGAGCAGAGTCTAGTCACTGGTGCTCATTGCTGCCTCTTGCATGGAGATTCAGGATCCCCAATCTGCTTGGGAGACCGGGTTGCCTAGTCTCACTGTGTTAGCAGGAGTTCCACTTCTGCCCTGCGGTAAACAGCCTTCTGTGTGTGCTTGCTCTGAATCAAAGTCAGGTGGCACTGCCACTTAGTGGAGGGGGAAGGTTGTGGCGGGGGAGGTGTCTGGTCACACAGGTGTGCACAGTGGCAAACAAACTCCCCCTGTCCATGCACCCAGACTCAAATTCAGTGTTGCCTCCCTGTGTGGGAACAGGGTCTGTCATGGGGAACAAACTCCCCAAGTTCGCACATTCAGATTCAAATTCGGTGCAGCCTCTCTGCTAAGCTACAGGGTCTGGTCATGGGAAACAAACTCCCTGGATTTGCACCCCCAGGCTCAAATTCAGCACTGTCTCCCTGCATGGGTGCAGGATCTGGTTGCAGAAAGCAGTCTCCCCAAGGTCATGCACCTATGCTCAAATTCAGGACTGCCTCCCTACCTGGTACAGAGGCTAGTTGTGGGAAACACATTCCCAGAGTTTGCAAGTCTGGGCTCAAGTTCAGTGCTGTCTCCCTGCCCTGTGTAGGTGTGGGATCTGGTCACAGAAAACTACCACCTTAAGGATGAGTAGATAGGCTCAGATTCAGCTCAGTCTCCCTGCCTGGGAGCAGAGATGAGTCATGGGAAACAATTCCCAGAGTTTGCAAGTCTGGGCTCAAGTTCAGTGCTGTCTTCCTGCCCTGCCTGGGAGTGGAGACGAGTCATGGGAAACAAAATTCCTGTGTCCGTCAGATAGAGTCACCACTGCTTTGTGTATGCAGAAAACTTTATTGTGTGGCTGGGATCTGTTAGTTTCTATGTGGCTGCTGCAGGGGCAGTGAGGGAGGGGGACTGGCTTTGTGACTCACAGAAATCTGCTGCTTTGGTGCCTGAAGTCTTGGTGTCCCTGGATCTGCAATAGTGATTGCAGGTCTTTTACCACTGTGGCTGTACCTGGTTTGCTTCTGAGACCAGACTGGGTGTTGGTGAGGCTAAAATTCTAGTCTCAAGCAGTTCTGTTCTTCAAGATGGCATGAACTCTGTGTTGTCGATGTCTTCCCTGGAGTGTTTGTGGTGGCAGCAGGGTTTTGCCATCTAAAACTGCCTGGATTGGCAGCCCCCTGGAAGAACTGCAGGTTTTAACTGTCCCTATTTCACTCACTCACACACACACACACACACACACACACACACACACACACACACACACACGTCCACACACACCTCTATCACTCCCTCACTCTCTCACACACTCTCCCACCCTAACTTCCTGCTAGTTACAATGTTTGTCTATCTTGTGATTCTTAATCTTGAGGATGAGACTAGGAGACTCAACCAGAAACTTTAGTTATTAGATTCTCATAAGCTCAAAGAATCCCATTTCTCTTCTTGGTGAGATATAAAACAGCTATAAAATCATAGCTTCTCCTCTCACTTTTTTTTCCTACTGGATGGGAAAAAAAAAGAGAGAATGAAAAGCATCTATCTACCAGATATTATGGTATTTGTTTTAATATATGAAGTTTCAAATAATCCTCACATTGACCCCATTGCCCATATTTGACAGGAGAATTTAAGCTCAGAGCAAGTAGGTAACTTAATCAGAATCACACAGCCATTAATTTGGCAATGTCAGATCCAAACTCACATCTGCTTAAAGCACGAGCTAGTTAACTAGATCCATTTCTCAAAAAAAGACAAGAATAGCTTATAAACTCAGAGATGTAATATGGCTCCAGCAGTAAAGGCATCTGGCAAATGTTGAACTCTGATTAACCTTCTGTGACTGTTTTATTCTCTGTAGCCTCAGGTTTGGCTGACTACCCAGAAAGCTGAAATGCCACCTAAAGATAAACGTCAGGCTCCAGGAAAGAGGCTAATGAATGTGTAGAATGTGGACAACTGCTTGATGTTATCTGTTAACTTATAAATGCATTGTTCTTCTGCAAGTCTACATGACTATCCACTATATGTTTTTATTAAGCATCTATAAAAAAGTGAGCCTGCCCTGATGGATATTGCTCAGTGATTAGAGCATCAGCCCATAGGCTAAGGGTTTTCAGTTTGATTCCTGGTCAAGGGCATGTATCTGGATTACAGATTCAATCTCCAGCCCCAGTTGGGGCTTGCACAGAAGGCAACCAATTGATGTATCTCTCTCACATCAATGCTTCTTTTTCTCTCTTTCTCTCTCTCTTCCCTTCCATCACTCCCTTCCTCCATTCATTCTAAAAATCAATGGCAAAAATATTCTCGGGTGAGGATTAACAACAACAAAACAAGACCCTGTCCTGTGAGAGGATGGATTCTTCCTGACCAGCCACCACTGGAAGCAAGCAACTGTTTTGCCATGTATGTAAGTTTCTCTTATTAAAAACTCTTACGAATTTGAATAAGACTATGTATCTATTCTTCTGAATTGATTCTGAATTTAGAGTTTTGGGGCTTTTTTCCAACAGTCAGCAATCAATATTTTATTCAGGTGTCACAAATATTAGAGGCCAATGCAAAGTAAGGAATTGTTCATTATAAGCCAGGCCAATAGAAGTTAGGGTGACATAGGTTTCAGAGATCATATTAGGAAACTAGACTCTGGGAGTGTGAAAATGGATTTGTAATAGGCTAGAGAGGATTGTGAGGCAGACAATGAGGTCCTATCAGAATAAACCTGAAGGAAATTATAAAGTGAAATAAGCCAGTCATAGAAAGACAAATACTGTATTATCTCACTTATACACTGAGTGGCCAGATTATTATGATCTCTGAACACATAATAATCTGGCCACTCAGTGTATAACTATGTAATAAAAGGTTAGTATGCAAATTGTCCCTTCGACCAGGAGTTCTACTAGCAGGCAGGCCGGCCAATCACCCATGTCCCCTCCCCCTGGCCAGGCTGGCCAGACCCCACCCATGCACGAATTCATGCACCAGGCCTCTAATATATACATATATATACACTGAGTGGCCAGATTATTATGTGTTCAGAGATCATAATAATCTGGCCACTCAATGTATATGAAATTAATAAAATTTGAACTCATAGAAGCAGAGTATTACAGTGGTTACCACGGGCTTGGAAGAGGGTAAATAGGAATGGGGAGGTTTTGGTCAAACGACACAAAATTAATAGTTCCGTAACATGAATAATTCTGGAGATCTAAAGCACAAACATGGTAACTATCACCCTTACACTGTCATGCCTTAACAGCTCAGACACTCAACACTGGGGAGAGAGGAATGGGGACCAGCCAGGCACAAATGAACTTGCGAGAGAGGAATGGGGACCAGCCAGACTGAGGCCCAGCAGAGGGATAAGCTGCATGCTCTGCAGTCCTGGGTGCCAGCAGCTGGAGTTGCGGCCCGGGAGAGGAACAATCCACGTGCCCCATGGTCCCCGCAATACCAGGAGCCAGCAGCTGCACCTGCAGCCCAGGAGAGGGACAAGCTTCCTGCTTATGGTCCTCTGCAGCTGCGGCTGGCCCGGACATAGCTGGCCCAGGTCCTGGGTGCCTGTGGCTGGCTGGGGGAGGGAATCCTGGGTCCTGGGTGCAGGGCGAGGCAGAGGCAGTTAAGGGTGATAAGGCCAGGAGGGGAGTAGTTAGGAGCCATCAGGCAGGCAGACAGAGGTGGTTAGAGATAATCAGGCATGCAGACAGAAGGATTAGAGGTGATTAGGCAGGCAGGCAGGCGAGCAGTTAAGAGCCAGCAGTCCTGGATTGCAAGAGGCCATCAGACATTCCCCCAAGGGGATTGGAGAGGGTGCAGGCCAGGCTGAGGGACCGCCCCCCATCCATACACAGATTTTATGCATTGGGCCTTTAGTCTACATATATAAAAGCCTAAGCCACCATTACAACCAGTTTACTGAATGACAGGTTGCTATGATGTGCACTGACCACCAGGTGGCAGGTGCTTAATGCAGGAACTTCCCCTTTGTGGAGAGTGTGCTCCCACAGCCAACCTTCTACAGTCTCTCCTTCTGGCTGGCGCTCCCCCACCCCCAGCATCAGCCCTGATTGAGACTGGGCGAGACAGCCTGAATTGGCTCTGATCACCAGCCAGGCCAAGGGACCCCACCCATGCACCTATTCGTGCATGGGCCTCTGGTACTTAAAAATACTATATTGAACACTGGAAATATGCTAGGTGTATAGATTTCAGTTACATTCCTTGCACAAAAAATAGTGGCTATGTGAGGAGATGGTATGTTAACTGGCTTGACTGTAGTAATCATTTCACTATGTACATAAAATCATTCAAGCCTTAGCCTATTTGGTTCAGTGGATAGAGTGTTGGCCTGCAGACGAAAAGGTCTTGGGTTTGATTGCAATCAAGGGCACATGCCCAGGTTGTGGGCTCCATCCCCAGTGTGGGAGTGCAGGAGAACCAATCAGTGATTCTCTTTCATCATTGATGTTTATATCTCTCTCTCCCTCTCCATCTTCCTCCCTCTCTGAAATCAATAATATGTATAAATAAAAATAAAATCATGTTGTACACTTTCAATAAATACATTTTTATTTTAATTATTTTTATTTTTTAAATTATTTGCTTTAAAAATACTCAAAATTAACTGTTAAAGGAAAATATGAGTTATATTAAAGGAATTACAAATTTAAAATCTTAATGCAAAAACATGGTATTAATATTTTAATACTAATATGAATACATTAAATCTGAACTTCTCAAGAACTTGACAATCAATTGAGGTAATTTCTCTATTTCTCCCTTTACCTCTTCATTCTCCTTCCCTTACCCTTAAATGATTATACTTTACAACAGGATTATTTAAATTAATGTCATTTTTGTTAAATAGAATTGTCTGCTCCCTAGTCTTAATTTTTAAAACTAAAAGCAAAAGTAAGTTACCTTTAGTTCCTAAGGCATATTTTAAATATCTTAAAACAAAATTTTTTAAATATATTTTTATTGATTTCAGAGAGGAAGGAAGAGGGAGAGAGAGAGAGATAGAAACATCAGTGATAAGGAAGAATCATTGATTGGTTGCCTCCTGCATGCCATACACAGAGGATAGAGAGCCCCCAACCCAGGAATCGAACTGTGACTTGGTTCATAGGTCGATGCTCAAGCACTGAGCCACACTGGCCAGGCACTTTAAAAGCCGCTAATCAACATTTGTTTTTATTGAACATTGTTAAAGTGTTCAGAAACTAAGATTTCCCAAGATGTTTGTTTATACTGCCTTCCCCTCTCCTCCCCTCCCCTCCTTCTCAGCTTTCTCAATGGAAAAACTGTTACCGGTAGGGCTGGGGTGGCAGAGACAAAGCTGGAATAGGAAGAATAATGGAGAGAAGGGACAGCTTTCCACTTTCTTTGCATGCACCTCACAACCTACTATTGAACATTTTACATTATTAATCTCAGGCTGCAGTCCTGCCCCAAGACAATATTTGATAGCCAACATTCTAAGTAGAGAAAAATATATACTTCATTTCTTTTAACTTGGAGACAAATATTCTACTTAAAAAAACAGATCGATGTTTATACTGACTTGAAAATGTGACATTTTTGGGAATTGCTGGGCTCAAATAGCTTTCTGGAGCTAGGAAACCAAACAACCTGCCAGCTGACATTTTTCCTCCAGAGAGAGGAAAGGTATAGAGGAGAAGCAAATTTGGATTCAGAGCTTAACGTCTGGCTTAGATGTTAAACCTCGTTGACTGAGAGTGTGCTTTCTTGCTCCTGTGCTTGGTGTAATGCCAACGGAACTGCCAGACCACAGATAATCATTGTTAACTTGCAGTGGGAACCAGAGCCATTAAGGCAAATGTTAAAAGCCTGTTCCAGGAGCCTAACATTTTAGAGGCCAAAGAAATAAGATACCTGGCTAACCTTTATTATTGGGTCATAGATGGAAGACATGCTGACCAGCTAAATTTTAAGCAAGGATGATGACTTTTCCATGGTTTGTCATAGATTTTAAAAAAGACAATATGCTTAGAAAAAATAAATTTGCGGTAACTTGGGTAGTAGGGAGAACAAAGATACAAAGCCTGGGTGGCTCAGATTTATGATGGGGCAAAGTTCGCTGGTTCTAATCCCTTTTAGCTCCAAGGAGTTGCCTAGGTTGCAGAGAGCAACCGACACTTGGGCAGGATGAAAACTGAATTCCTTTAACCTTCACTATAAAACTCTCTTTATTTCTCAAACTGTATTTTAAAAGATCTTGCTACAGGATTTGCAAAAGCTAGACCCCTAAAGGTTATTTTCATCAGAATTTACAACTAAATATCCTGAGTAATAGATCAGGATGGTTGGAGGGATTTCCCCAACAGTTTAAAACATTTCACTTCTTCCATTAAAAAAAAAACAAAAAAAAAACTTTAAAGTTGATTTTTAGAGAGAAAGGGAGGGAGAGAGAGAGAGAGAGAGAAAGAGAGAGAGAGAGAGAGAGGGAAACATTGATGTGAAAGAGAAACATTGATTGGCTGCCTCCAGCACACAGCCAAGTCTAATCAGTCCAGTCTCCCATTTCCTGCTGCATTATTAGGTATATTATTAGAGGTTCTCACGTAGAGATAAAGGAGACCAAATCTTTTTTTTTTGAGATTTTTTAATTTTATTTTTGACAGTATTACAGATGTTCCCCTGTTACCCCCCTTGTCCCCACCTCCACCCGGCCCCTACCCCACACCAAGATTTATCCACACAATTGTCTGTGTCCATGGATTATGCATATGTGCATATATGTACTTTGGTTAATCTCTTCCTGCCCCTCTACCTTCCTTCCTTCTGAGATCTGTCATTCTGTTCCATGCATCCATGAGTAGACTACATCTTAAATTAAGCAATACAAAAGCTCTGGCAAGATAGCTCAGTTGGTTGGAGTGTTATCCCAACACTCTGAGGTTGTGGTTTGGATCCCTATCAGGGCACATACAACAATCAACCAAGGGATGAATAAATAAGTACAACAACAAATATTGGTCTTTCTCTCCACCTACCTCTCCCTGTGTAAAAAATAAAATAAAATAGAATTGTCCTGGCTGATGCTGCTTAGTGGTTAGAGCATCAGCCCACACACCAAAAGGTCTTGGATTCGACTTCCGGTCAAGGACACATATCTGGGTTGCAGTTTCAATTCCCAGCCCAGGTCAGGGCACATGAGGGAGGCAACATGAATCTCTCTCTGACATCCATGTTTTTCTCTCTCTCTTTCTCTCTTCCTCTTCCTCCTCCCTCCCTAAATAAATAAATAAATAAATGGAAAAAATATTCTTGGGTTGGGATTAACAACAAACCAACAGTCCAGCTGGCAGCACTCAGTGGTTGAGTGTCAATCTATGAGACCAAAATTTTGGTCACGATTCGATTCTTGATTAGGGCATATGCCCGGATTGCAGGCTCGATCCCCAATATGGGGCATGCAGGAGGCAGCTGATCAACTATTGTTTTCATCATTGATGTTTCTATCTCTCTTCCCTCTCCCTTCCTTTCTGAAATCAATAAAAATATATTAAAAACAAAGAAATAAATAAGATTGAGATATACTTTTAAAAGCAATACACAAGTAAGGAAGTCTTCAAATGCTTCAAATCCATTTATTTATTCAACAAACATTTACTAAGCACTTTCTATGCTACCTAACTATTGCGGTAGGAACTAGAGAATTTGTAGCAATGAACAAAACAGACATAAACCCTTGCCCGTGGTAATTCTGTAATTCAGCATCAGCCATGAGACTGCTAAAATGCTGAGTTCTAACAAGGGGTGCCAAGAATTTACTGGAACCAGCAGAGTCTTTTGTAATCAAATAAGTTTTATCATAGATTTTGTGGATTCTAAGAAAATCTATTCTACAAAGCATATTAAAAATGCAAGATATTAATAGAAAGAGACATTAAAATTCTATTTTTTCAAAGAACTGAATCACTTTGCTAGTTAGAGATAATATGCAATCAGTTCTGAATCTAAAATGACATTGGAAAGTAGAGGCACGGCACAAGGTCATACTCTCATTTTTCTACAGGTTTTCAGAACATCAGCACTGCATTAAAAAGAAAATGGTTTAAAAAAAGAAAGACAAGATAAATCCTAGGCCTGGAAACTAGAAGCACAAGAATGTGAGTTGGTGTTGCAGAAAATAGTGATTTAGCTATTCCATCAATTTATTTTAGTAAAAGCCTTCTTAGCAGTAGTTTAATTCTTCCATTTTTATTATTAATTCTGTTTTTATATTATGTTTTATTTAGTGAGGTTAAGTTGAAAAATTAAATAAGAGAATAAAGAGGAAAATAATCAGCCACACTTCTACCATTTAAAATCATTGCTTTTAGTCTTTTTACATGTTTATACTCTTTTAAAAATATTTCTCTCTCTCATATGTACACACTTTTAAAATATATACATACTCAAAGTATTTTTGTTATTGTTAATCTTCATCCGAGGATATTTTTCTTTTTCTTTTTTATTTTATTTATTTATTTTTAATTAAATCTTTATTATTCATATTATTTCATTTGTTTCTCTTTTTTCCCCTCCATAGCATCCCTCCACCCAGCTCTCACCCCTCCCTCTGCCCTTAGCTCCCTCCCATTGATCTCATCCATAGGTGTATGATTTTTGTCCAGTCTCTCCCTGTACACCCCCCACCCCTTCCCCACTGAGAATTATCAGTCCACTCCCTTTCTGTGCTCCTGATTCTATTATATTCACCAGTTTATTCTGTTGATCAAATTTTTAATTCACTTAATTTTTAGATTCACTTGTTGATAGATATGTATTTGTTGTTCATAATTTTTTGGCTTTTACCTTTTTCTTCTTCCTCTTCTAAAAGAGTACCTTTCAGCATTTCATATAATACTGGTTTGGAGTTGATGAACTCCTTTAGCTTTTTCTTATCTGTGAAGCTCTTTATCTGCCCTTCAATTCTGAAAGTTAGCTTTGCTGGATAGATTATTCTTGGTTGTAGGTTCTTGCTGTTCATCACGTTGAATATTTCTTGCCACTCCCGTCTGGCCTGCATCGTTTCTGTTGAGAAATCAGCTGACAGTCATATGGGTACTCCCTTGTAGGTAATAAACTGTTTTTCTCTTGCTGCTTTTAATATTCTCTCTTTCTCTTTTGCTCTTGGTATTTTAATTATGATGGGTCTTGGTGTGGTCCTCTTTGGATTCCTTTTATATGGGGTTCTGTGTGCTTCCTGGACTTGTAAGTCTATTTCTTTTACCAGATGTGGGAAGTTTTCAGTCATTATTTCTTTAAATAGGTTTTCAGTATCTTGCTCTCTCTCTTCTTCTGGCACCCCCAGAATTCTGATGTTGGTACGCTTAAAGCTGTCCCAGAGTCTCCTTACATTATGTTCACATTTTTGGATTCTTTTCTCTTCTTGCTTTTCCAGTTGAATGTTGTCTGCTTCTTTATATTTCAAATTTTTTACCTGATTCTTGCCTTTCTCTAGTCTGCTGTTAGGACTCTGTATAATATTTTTTA
>JAAGEH010000165.1:3979010-4086819 GCA_011751065.1 Lasiurus cinereus
CCTTCTGGCCTGATGAGTTTCTGTTAAGAAATCAGTAGCTAGTATTATGGGGGTTCCTTTGTAGGTAACTTTCTGTTTCTCTCTGGCTGCTTTTAAGATTCTTAATTTGTCATCGGTGTTTGCCAATTTAATTATAATGTGCCTTGGTGTCGGTTTGTTGGGGTTCATTTTGCTTAGGACTCTGTGAGCTTCTTGGATTTGTGTGGGTTTTTTCTTTCCTATATTGGGGAAATTTTCTGTCATTGTTTCTTCAAACAGGTTCTCTAATCCTTGTTCAGTTTCCACTCTTTCTGGAACCCCAATTATGCGGATGTTGTTTTGTTTCATGTTACCCAAAGTTCCCTTAGGCTCTCCTCTTGCTTTTTAATTTTTTTTTCTAGAAGCTGCTGTACTTGGGTATTTTTTTCCTACCGTGTCTTCTAGCTCACTGATGCAGTCCTCTGCTTCTTCTAGTCTACTTTTGATGCTTTTTATTGAGTTCTTTATAGCAGTGATGTCATTTTTCATTTCTTTTTGATTATTCTGCATTTCTTTTAGGTTCTTCTGAATTTCTTCTTGCTTCTTTTGCATTTCTTCTTGCTGCTTCTGCATTTCTTCTTGCTTCTTCTTCATTTCCTCTTGGCTCTTACTCACAATGTCAAATTTGTCTTCCATTCTTTTCATCCACCTTATGATCATTTCTCTGAACTCTTTCTCTGGCAGGCTTATTTCTGCTTCTATTTCATTTACTTCCTTTTCTGGTGATACCTGCCTCTCTGTTGTATGCGGGTTGTTTCTTCTTCTGCCCATGGTTTTTCTTCTCCGGGTGTCTGGTTATGTAGTTCTCTCTCCTACGTTGATTCAAAGGCACAAACTACAACACGACCTGGTACAGCACACAAGGCACTGAACAGAAACGTATTCATGATGTTAATAATCACCAATAAGGTGACCACCAATGAAAGACAAATTAGGGGTAAGTAGAGAAAGAGGAAGAGGAAATTGAGGGAAAAAGAAAGGAAAGAAGTGCCAAAATCCAATTGGGAGAGGGAGAAAAATATATATAAATAAATGAACTAAAAATTAAAATAAAATAAAAAAAGAAGGAGAAAAGAAAAAGAAAAGAGAAAGAGAAATAAAGTCAGAGAGAAAAGAAAGCGAATAAGAGAGAAATGGGGAACAAAATATAGATGTCAGGAGAAAACTCCAATAGAACAGTCAGTAATCCCAATAAAGGCCAGCAGCCAGTACCTAGAGATTAATACAAACTGCAAATACCAACTGGTATCGAGGGAGGCAAGAGAAAAGAGGGGTAAAAAACAAAGCAAGCTAAAAGCAAAATAAAACAAGTAGAATAAGCTAAAACAATCTCACAAAAAATTTCAAAAAAAATCAATATAATCACTTTTCAGGCAAATAGCAACAAAAGGACATAGAGAAAAAACAACTTTTTGGCTAGTGAAGATAAGAAGAGAGAGGTTTGTATGGACTTGTAGTAGGGGATTTGAAATTAGATATATAAGTGGGGTGAAATTTTAACCAGGTAAAGAGAAAGAATAGGGAGAATCTAAAGTTGGAAAAGGGAAAGAGAAACAAGACAACAAAATGGGGAAAGTTAGGAGGAAAGTGTTGGCATAAAGGTAGAGTTGAGTTGGAGTAAAATTATGCTAAAGGAAAGATGAAAACAGAATGTAGAACTCTAATGCCGAAGTAAAATAAAGAGAGAACAAAATGACACTTGTTTTTTCCAAAAAGGTAAAATGCTAGTAGTAATTAATAATACTAGTTGAAAACAAAAATGTAATAATTAAAAAGGTAAAATCAATTGAGGTGGAAAGAAAAAAATAGTCTTTTAATTAAAATATGTAAAAATGAAAAATAAAAAACAAAAATTTTTTAAAAAAGAAAAAAGGAAAAAGAAAAAAAATAGAATGGTCATTCACTTTCACTATTATTCTGCTCGGCACTCCTGTTTTCCAGTAGGGAAGGTATTGCAGTTCCCTGTGTTCCACTGTGGTGTTTTAATCTCTTTATTCTTTTGTGGTTATGTGAGAGTCAATTTGTGTGTCATCCACTGGGTGGCAGTGTTTCGGAATTGATCTCTGAGACAAAGCACAGGACCTCTCTAGGCTGTGCTCAAATCCTGCTACTCTGTGGTTCTCAAAGCCGGTTTGTGGGGATTTTGCAGCCGGGACACTGTAATAACTCCCAGGCTGTCCCTCTGCCTCAGATAAAAAACGAGTCGTTTTCCAGCGCTCCCCTCTGTCAACAGCTTGAAGAGTTTGCCTCCACACTTAAGGAACACGCCCTGTCCCACCTCCGTGGACCTCTCCAGAGGCAGCTTTCCCACGCCCGGTTCCCACAGTGTGTGCATCTCTGTTCTGCGGGGGTAGGATACCTTACCTTATTCCAGGTGAAATCTGACCTTTCCGTGTGCCATGTGGATCTCTGATTCCGCCGCATGTCTTCGCCGATTGGAGAGCAGAGTTCTGGGTCCCCGGGTCCCCAGCTGCTCGGTGGGTGCCCCAGCCACAGGCTTCAGACCACCACAGACATCCACCTCCCTCTGCAAGATGGCGCGGTCTCCTCGTTCGCGCTGGTGGCTCTGGCAGACAAAATCCCCTTAGGGTGAAAAATATCAGTCTTTGTCTATTGGCAAAACTGTAAGAGGATGGGAGTTCTGTTAAGATAAAAAGAGTTCTAATGTAATGTTTACCCCATATTGCCCTAAGTTCTAAAATTATCCTCTCCCCAACCCCTGCTTCCTAAATAAAACTCTCCAAGGTGCAAGGAGAAAGTAATGGGTTTGTAATGGGAAGCAATTCACAAGTTGATAACGAGGAAGGTTTTGTATGTGTGAGGACAAGGGGTATAAAAAGAAATCATTGTGTAAAAAATCTTTGAATTTTTTGTGAACCTATGACTACTCTAAAAAAAAAGTCTAGCCCTAGCTGGTTTGGCTCAGTGGATAGAGTGTCGGTCTGTGGACTGAAAGGTCCCAAGTTCAATTGTGGTCAAGGGCACATGCCCAGCTCGATCCCCAGTGGGGGTGTGCAGGAGGCAGCTGATCAATGATTCTCTCTCATGATGTTTCTATATCTCTCTCTTCCTTCCCATCTAAAATCAATAAAAATATATTTAAAAATATATAAAGTCTATTTTTTAAAAAAGCTTCCCTTGAGGCCTGGCCTTAAGAGTGAATCTTCTTGTGACTAAGCAATTCTATTCTTTGCTGCATAACCAGGAAAATTGAAGAACTATGTCCACACCAAAACTTGTACACAAAATGTTCATAGCAGCATTATTCATAATAGCCAAAAAGTAGAAATAACTGATTAGTGGATTTTAAAATTTGGTTATCCATCCACCAGAATATTATTTGGCCATAAAATAGGAATGAAGTTCTGATAAATGCTACAACATGGATGAACCTTAAAAACTTAATGCTAACTGAAAGACACCAGCCACAGAAGACTACATATTGTATGATTCCATTTATATAAAATGTCCAGAATAAGCAAACCATAGTGGCTTAAAGTAGATTAGGGGCTGGAGAAGAGAAGATGGACAGGGACTGCCAATGGGTTCAGGGTTTTGTTCTGGGGTGCTAAAACTGTTCTGGAATTAGATAGTAGCGATGATTGTACAACCTTGTAAATATACTAAAAATCCACTGAATTGTACATTTTTGAATGGTGAATTTTATGGTATGTGAACTATATCTAAATTTCTTTTAAAAGCCTGAATTGTTGACTTCCCTGGTAGGATTTAATAAGAGGGGGGAAGTATTTTTGAGCAGCAATGGCTTTCTTACATTCCCCTCTTCTCTGTGCTAGTGCTCTTACCACATCTTTAGCAAACCAGAACCAGAAGAGTAACATGATCTGCACTTTTACACACACACCAAGATTTTCTCCCATAATTTACTTAAAAATTTGGAGAAAATTCTTATCTGTTAGTAAGTGCTAGTGTAACACTTGGCATACCCAGATAGAAATGAGACTCATTAGACAGAATACTGGAAGTAGAAAAGACTCCTGGAAAACCCCAGACAGAACTGCTATTAGACAAAATTATAAGGCAGGTGTTCATCTTCAGAGCCTTCCATCTTTTCTTTCTACCCCTTTCTCTCAGATCTCAGTGCTCTCTCACACACCCTTCAAACTCCCTAGGAATCCGGGATCCCTATCAATTGGTGACTCATCCTTGAAATGAGTTTGTTATTACCCCAATTTAAAACTTTAGTCCATAGAAATATTCACAAAGTACACAAAGACACTTGTGTAAGAATGTTCATTGTATCATTTTAATAATAGTTTCCAATCATAAATAACCTATAGAGTTGCTAATGGGAGAAATATTGCACATCCATCAAAACAACAACAAAACTCCTCCTTGACCAGGCCCGTGTGACTCAGTTGTTTGGAGCATTGTCCTGTACACCGAAAGGTCAGGAGTTTGATTCCTGGTCACATATGGGAGGCAACCCATTGATATTTCTCATTCATCTCTCTATCTCCCCCCCCCACCCCCGTCTCCCCCGGCTCTCTCTCTCTCTCTCTCTCCCCCTCTCTCTCTTAGAAAACAAACAAACAAAAAACCCAGCTCCTCATGGAAGATATTACAGAGTGGACTCAGGGTGAAAGCCCCTTTTAAACTAAAGGATAACAGGCGTGGTTATGTGTGGGAACTGAGATTTGGGTAGTGATGAACTACATAGAGGGTGATTTGGAATCCCAAGCTTTTGCCCAAATAACCCCCACAAACCCTCCTTCATATCTGACCTTTGAAGGGATTATGCACAACTTTCAACATTATGTTGCTCAAATGCTATTTCTCTATATGCATCTATTAACCACTTAACTTAGGGCTCTTGGGACCCATTCATTTTTAAATCTCCAACACTTAGCAGATTGCCTGGCATATAGCAGAAGTTCAAAAACTATTTTTAAAAACAAAATAATGTATGACTGAACTTATTGCTTTCAACAACATTGGTTATTCCATTCCCTATCCTATCTAATAAAAGAGTAATATTCAAATTGACCATACCTCCACTATACCCACAAGCCACACCCACCAGCCATGCCCACCAGCCATTCAGAGCAAGTATGCAAATTAACCCAACCAAAATGGCTACAGCCACAGAGAGAGCAGGAAGGGAGGCTTGGGTTGCCCCTGGCTATAGAGGAAGCCACACTTTCCACACAACATGGCAGGCCCAGGCCTCGGCTTAAGGCAACAAAGTTTCAATGAATGTGCCAACAGAAGGCTTGGCTCCACTCCAGGCTACAAAGTTTCAATTATAGAAGATAAATAAATCCCAGATATCAGGGCCTCCACTTGGATCATCAGGGGGTGTGGCTGGCCTGCAAACTACCACAGGCCCCTCGCCCAGGCCACCCCACACCCCAAGGGAACTCTCACCCTGATCCAGAACACCCTTCAGGGCAAACCAGCTGGACCCCAACCATGCACCAGGCTCTATCCTATCTAATAAAAGAGTAATATGCAGATTGACCATCACTCCAACACACAAGATGACTTCCCCCATGTGGTCAAAAGATCCTGCCCCCATGTGGACACAAGATGGCCACCACAATATGGCCAGCAGGGGAGGGCAGTAAGGAGGAACCAGGCTTGCAAAGGAGGGCAGTTAGGGGTGACCAAGCCAGCAGAGGTTAGAATTTGGGGGTGACCGGACCTGCAAGGAAGGGCAGTTACGGGGGGGGACCCAGGCCTGAAGGGGAGGGCAGTTAGGGGTGACCAGGCCCACAGGGGAGGGCAGTTAGGGGCAAACAGGCTGGCAGGGGAACAGTTAGGCAACAATCAGGCTGGCAGGGGAGTGGTTAGGGGTAATCAGGCTGGCAGGCAGAAGCAGTTAGGGGCAATAAGGAAGGCAGGCAGGTGAGCAGTTGGGAGCCAGCAGTCCTGGATTGTGAGAGGGATGTCTGACTGCCCGTTTAGGCCCAATCCTGCCTGGATGGGGCCTTAACAGGCAGTCAGACATCCCTCAAGAAGTCCCAGATTAGAGAGGGAGCAAGCTGGGCTGAAGGACACCCCCTCCCCTCACTGTGCATGAATTTTGTGCATCGGGCCTCTAGTGTACCTATAACATGCTATATCCTTGATGGCATATGACTTTCCACCTTGTATTATAGTTTATTTGTGTGAATGTCTTCTTTCCTACCAGAAGGAAAGCCTTTTATGGACAGGAACCACATACACCAAGCATAGGGCTTTGTGTATAATAAGCATTCAATAAATATTTAATGCAATTGGGCAAAAAAGGTTTTTTGAGAAACAAAAGTAATTATTATGTGAAACAAATGTATGTATGCTAACACAGATGCAGAACTATAAATAGGACTTTATTTCCACAGTACTGTCATCCTAGAGCCAACAGAGGTAGTGTGAGATGTGAGTTGACTGATGATATACATAATGCCTCGCAGCCTGAGCAGTTCAATCAACTGGCTCTTCCTCTCTTTTTCCCTCAGGTCTCTCCTCCAACTGATGATAATTTTGACATTCACACTGTAAGGAAAACCAGCATCTGGAAAAATTAGAAGGTTACTTCAGTTCAAACAGGAAGTCAACTGTAGAATCAAGACTAGATCTGCCCTTTCAGTCACCCTAGCATTGATCTGCTGCCCAAGCCCTGGCATTGGGAACGTGGGGACAATTTTGCACATTTACACACAGATGACGTACATCAAAGGCAAAGCTGCTTGACAATTTCATTCCTTTCCCCACATTTGGAATGGGGGGAGCCTTCTCTATCTGAGATCTTAGGACCCCAGTATTTATCTATTTTATATCCCATATTCTCCTTAATGGCTTATAGATATATCACAGTCTCAGCTTTAGGTAGGGTGCAATTATCTTTATGTTGTGGGAGGAACTTTGAGGTATAAGCTATTTAACATTCTGTGCACAATTTGTAGATACTCAGTTTAGTCACAAAGTCTGTTTAATGATGCTGAACATGAAAGTCTGGATTGTCTATTTCCAAGCTGTTATCCAGGCTGGCAAATGATCCATATTACCTCTGGCCTGAACTCCAAGAGGAACTGGAGTTTGGGGTTCCACCTGTATAACTCTAGTCAGCTAGGCTAGGGTTTCTGATAGCATTGTCGACATTTTGGGCCAGATAATTCTTTGTTATAGGGGTTATCCTGTGCATGATAGGATTTAAATTTTTTATTGGTTGATTTTGAGAGAGAGGGGGGGGGGGAGAACAAGAGAGATTTGTTGTTCCACTTATTTTTATATTCCTTGGCTGATTCTTGTATGTGCCTTGACCTGGAATTGAACTGAAAACTTTGGCATATCAAGATGACACTCCAACCAACTGAGATGCCTGACCAGGGCTAATGGTAGAATCTTAGCATCATCCATGGCTTCTACACCCTAGATGCCCATAGCATCACCCCTCTCTCAACCAGTGGTAACAACCAAAAATGTCTCTAGATACTGCCACTGTCTCCTATGGAGCAAAATTGCCCCCAGAGAACCTCTGACATAGACCCTTGTCTCCAGGCCAGAGACAGATGTTTCTAAACCCCTCTAACCCCCAGCCTAAGTCATGTCTTCTTTCACTGAGCCTTTCCTTTGACTCTCCCTTATTTGTCTGGCACTTGCTGGTCTCCTGCTTGTTTGAACTTCTTGACCTAATTTCCTGCTGACCTTGGGATAACCTCTTTGTTTTCCTGTTTCTGCCCATGAACTTCTGGGTCAACAAAAATAATGTATACCCCAATATTTACAATATTTATTTCATAAACTTCTATTACTATATATTCTGCTCTGATGATATGCTAGAATATGCTAGAGATTTTAGGACTTATTGTTTAGAATTATGTTTAGAATTATGTTCAGTTGCAAGTGACAATGTCCTGAACAAGATAGAAGTTTATCCCACAGACAAGTCCAGAATGAGGTAGGCCAGAACCAGAGTGGTGATTTTGCTTCATGAAGTTGCTCTGCCAGGCCTGGCCTCTCTTTTAAATCACTTCATGGTCCTAGATGCTCGAGTCATCAGATCTACCAGCCAGACAGTAGGAAGAAGGAAGGAATAGGAAGAAAAGCTAGATAACACCTATGTATTTTGTTAGAATTTAATTACTGGGCCACACCTATCTGTAAGAAGGCTGAGGAAATGTAGCTTTTATTCTGAGTGGCCATTCGGCCCACTTAAAAACTAGAGATGTAGTACCATGAATATTGGAGGACAGCCAGAAGCCTCTGCTGCCTGGAAGGTGTAAGGGCACTTGAAACACACATCTACCCTCAGGATGCTTCAGTCCAGTTACAGAACTGTTTGTACACACTACCTCTGGTTTAACTTGACTAAAATAATATTTTGGCTAAAGGGAAAGATATGATTACAATGCTAATGTAATTATAAAGACCATAAACTAAATACTAACCCAATGCAGATAAGGACATCTGTTTATATTTGTGCAATTGTGACTTCCTTAGATCTTGAAATTTTATTTTACAACAAATTTGAGTTTAGTTTTTTGGAAAAGTTTACATTTTAGGAAATGAATACAGGAAACTCAATTACCAACATTAAAAAGTTGGAAATAATAATTACAGTCATTTGGTAGGTTCCTTTTTTGCCATCTAGTAGTGGATATCAAATTAGCCACTACTTTATTTTTAGCAATGTGATATGTCACTCAGTCCACATTCCCTGGAGGGTTGCATTGGCTGAAATATGGAAAAGATCTGCAATGTCAATAGGGTTGCCAAGTTTTCATCAAAGATTATCTCCAATTGGTAATTTGCTTTTTGGTACAAATTGGCATGCCATCTTCCAGTGACAAAACTCACGATGATCAAAGAGTGTTGGACCTAAGGCCGCGCTTACTCTCCCATTTTCTACATTTTACATAACTCTCTGCTCTAAAGAACTCTATTCCAAAACAGTGTTGTTCTGATGGCCTCCATGGACTCTTGGCCCAGTCTCAAGGCTCTGCCATAGATTACAGATTAAGCTTGAGGGAGAAGAGTTTAGTGCTGAACTTCTGAGTAGGAAGCAGACAGCCTAAATACAGATAAACAAATTTGGAGCCCTGGCCAGTTTGGCTCAGTGGATAGAGTTGGCCTGCAGACTGAAGAGTCCCAGGTTCGATTCTGGCCAAGGACACATTCCCAGGTTGTGGGCTCGATCATCAGTAGGGGGCGTACAGGAGGCAGCCAATCAATGATTCCCTCTCATCACTGATGTTTCTATCTATCTCTCCCTCTTCCTCTCTGAAATCAATAAAGAAATATATATTTTTTAAAATTTTTAGAAGAGTCAAGAGAAACTTGCCTCATTTTGCTACTTCCATAAAAACAAAGCTTAGTGTCCTTCAATTCTGACCCCAATTTCTGGAATTGTTTGGATAAATAAACTTATAGAAATGGAGAAGAAAATGAGATGCTCTTGAAGCCTGATTCCTAGATAAGACAGAGGAGGTGTCCATGCCCATGGGATGCAGCAGATAATGAGATCGATTTTCATGTTTTTATTGATTTCAAAGATAGGAAGGGGGGAAAGAGATAGAAACATCAATGATGAGAATCATCCATCAGCTGCCTCCTGCATGGCCCCTACTGGAGCACGGGCCCTGACCAGGAACTGAATTGTGATCTTCTGGTTCATGGGATAACTCTTTTTTTTTTTTCTTTCTGTTCATCAGATTTTTTTAAATTAAATCTTTATTATTCAGATTATTACATTTGTTTCTTTTCTTTCCCCTCCATAGCACCCCTCCACCCAGCTGCCTTTAACTCCCTCCCATTGATCTCATCTATAGGTGTATGATTTTTGTCCAGTATCTCGCTGTACACCCCTCACCCCTTCCCCCCTGAGAATTATCAGTCTACTCCCTTTCTGTGCTCCTGATTCTATTATATTCACCAGTTTATTCTGTTGATCAAATTTTTAATTCACTTAATTTTTAGATTCACTTGTTGATAGATATGTATTTGTTGTTCATAATTTTTTGGCTTTTACCTTTTTCTTCTTCCTCTTCTAAAAGAGTACCTTTCAGCATTTCATATAATACTGGTTTGGAGTTGATGAACTCCTTTAGCTTTTTCTTATCTGTGAAGCTCTTTATCTGCCCTTCAATTCTGAAAGTTAGCTTTGCTGGATAGATTATTCTTGGTTGTAGGTTCTTGCTGTTCATCACGTTGAATATTTCTTGCCACTCCCGTCTGGCCTGCATCGTTTCTGTTGAGAAATCAGCTGACAGTCATATGGGTACTCCCTTGTAGGTAATAAACTGTTTTTCTCTTGCTGCTTTTAATATTCTCTCTTTCTCTTTTGCTCTTGGTATTTTAATTATGATGGGTCTTGGTGTGGTCCTCTTTGGATTCCTTTTATATGGGGTTCTGTGTGCTTCCTGGACTTGTAAGTCTATTTCTTTTACCAGATGTGGGAAGTTTTCAGTCATTATTTCTTTAAATAGGTTTTCAGTATCTTGCTCTCTCTCTTCTTCTGGCACCCCCACAAATCTGATGTTGGTATGCTTAAAGCTGTCCCAGAGTCTCCATACATTATGTTCACATTTTTGGATTCTTTTCTCTTCTTGCTTTTCCAGTTGAATGTTGTCTGCTTCTTTATATTTCAAATTTTTTACCTGATTCTTGCCTTTCTCTAGTCTGCTGTTAGGACTCTGTATAATATTTTTTATTTCAGTCAGTGTATGTTTAATTTCTCTTTGGTCCTTTATCATCTTTAGTTGGACCTTTTCCATTTCTAGTTGGCTCTTTTGCATCTCTAGTTGGTCCTTTTTCTTCTCCTCTTGAGTCTCACTAAATTTATCCATCTTTTCTAGCATATTCTTGAAAAACCTTATAAGTGTGGTTTTGAACTCTATATCCAGTCGTTTTTTTTCCTCCATTTCTTTTGTTTGTGATCCCTTCCCTTGTCTCAGCATTTTCACTATGCCAGGAAACTTCTGTGTTGAATTCAGCCTTATGATACCAGATGCAAAACCGAAGAAGCCTCTATTGAGCTTGGGATGGGTGGAGTCTCAGGGCTTAAGGGACCGCCTTGCCTTCCAGTAGGCCCGCCCTCCACGGCCCCTGAGTCTCACGTGACTGGGTAATCCCTGGAGCGGTCCTTGTGCGCGCAGGCACCCGCAGTGCCTCTAACCGCTGCCTTTCCAGCTCCCCTGAGCACTAGGACCACACGAGTCTAGGTCCCCAAGGTTTCACCCGAAACAGGGGCTTAGTGGACTCAGAAGTGGCACAGTTCGGAGGGTCTGTCTCCCGCCCACTCGCGAAAGCCAGCGGCACAATCAGCAATCTGTCCTGCGCGCAGCACCGTCCGCGTGCGAGACCAGACCTGATCTTCTGCGACTCCCCTAAATTTTCGTGTACCTCTCCCTTTTCACAGTCCAAACTCTCCCTGAATGAGTTTCGGCTGGATCTGGGGTTTAGTGTCATAAGATAAGGGGTTCAATGCCGTTGGGAGTCTCCGTTTCCCTCCCGCCAGAGAAAGCCAGCCAGGTACTCTGGCACCCGCTGTCTCAGCGCACACATCTCCGTACCTCGGCTTTTTGCAGCTCCTCTGAGCCCCTCTCTTTCCTTCTAGCTGTAGAACTTACACTCGGCCAGCTTTCATGGGATAACTCTTAACCATTGAGCCACACAGGCCAGGCTAATGAGATGGCTTTTGTTGTTATTGTTGTTAATCTTCACCCAAGAATATTTTTTCCATTTTTTTTTAAGGAGAGTGGCGGGGAAGGGAAAGACAGAGAGAGAGAGAAACATTGATGTGAGAGAGACACCAATTGTTTGCCTCCCACATGCACCCTGACTGGGGTGGGGATTGAGCCTGCAACCAAGGTATATGCCCTTGACCAGAATGAAACCCACAACTCTTCAGTCCATAGGCCAACACTCTGACCACTGAGCCAAACCTGCTAGGTCTGGAGATGGCTTTTTTAAAAAGCTTTGGGACCTAGAGAGGAGGAGCTGGGGTGAGGAGGGGCTGAAAGTGGCAGCTCCAATTAGATATCAAAAGGCAGTCCTGAGGAGAAACCAAGATGGCGGCATAGGTGAACACCTAAACTGCTGCCTCGCACAACAATTTCAAAACTACAGCTAAAAGACAGAACAGACATCATCCAGAACCACAGGGGAGCTGGATGAGTAGAAATTCTACAACTAGAAGGAAAGAGAGGGGCTCACAGAGACTCAGAGGAGCTGCAAAAAGCTGAGGTACAGAGACACATGTAGAGAGGACAGGCTGCGGAGGGCCTGGCTGGCTTCCTCTAGCACAGTGGTTCTCAACTTTCCTAATGCCGCGACCCTTTAAGACAGCTCCTCATGTGGTAGTGACCCCCAACCATAAAATTATTTCCGTTGCTACTTCATATCTGTAATTTTGCTACTGTTATGAACTGTAATGTAAATATCTGATATGCAGAATGTATTTTTGTTGTTACAAATTGAAAATAATTAAAGCATAGTGATTAATCAGAAAAACAATATGTAATTATATATTGTGAAATATTTATTTCTAATTACAAATAAATGAAATTTTTGTCTTGAATCATGATGTAGCATGGGTAACAGTCTTCATATAACAACAGTAAACTACATTGCTACACTTTGCTACACCGAGGAGCAGTCTGTTGGTTCCTAAGACCATGTTTTAGGAAATATGTTTTCTGATGGTCTTAGGTGACCCCTGTGAAAGGGTCGTTCGACCCCCAAAGGGGTCGCAACCCACAGGTTGAGAACCGCTGCTCTAGCAGGAGTGAGATGGAAACTTCTGACTGCACTGAACCCCAGTTCCAGGCGAGACTTATACAGGGGGGTCTGGACTGTTGTAAAAAGGGAGGAGTGCACAGAAACTTAGGGGAGCTGCAAAAGGCAGAGGTCTGGAGGCGCGCGAGCACGAGTGCACACACAGAGGGCTGACTGCTGATTGTGCCAGTGGCTTTCTCTAGCAGGAGGAAGACAGAACCTCCCAACTGCACTGAAATCCAGCTCCGACAGTACTGAATCGCAGTTTTGGGCAAGACCTGGGGACCCAGACTCATACAGGTCCCCGGAGCACACAGAAACTCAAGGGAACCAGAAAGGCAGAGGTCTGGAGGCACAGAAGCGCAAGTGCTCTCACAGAGGGCTGCAGTGATTACCAAGGAATACTGACACCCGGAGACCATGTAGAGCAGGGCTGACAGGAAGCCAAGGCTGTCTGCTCAGCCCTGAGACTCCACACCATCCAAGCTGAACACAGAGGCTTTTGCAATTGTGCAAGTCTTGTATCATAAGGCTGACTCCAGCACAGAAGTTCTCCTGGCGTAGAAACAACTGATCCTCACAACCAATTGGCTTGGAGGTCAATTCCCCCCAGTGATACCAACAACAATCAAGACTTAACTACAACAAGGCTGTACACACAGTCCACAAATGGGTACACCAAGAGAGTCCACCTCAGGTAACTGGGGAGGCGGAGCTACTGGGCCATAGGGACACCTAGCACACAAAGCTACTCTACCAACTTAGGGAAGCAGTGAAAATGCGAAGACAAAAGAACAGATCACAAATGAAAGAAATGGAGGAAAACAAATGACTGAGTATAGAGTTCAAAACCACGGTTACAACATTTTTCAAGAATTTCCTAGAAAAAAATGGATAAATTTAGCGAAACCCAAGAGGAGATGAAAAAGGACCAACTGGAAATTAAACATACACTGACTGAAATAAAAAATATTATACAGAAACCTAACAGCAGACTAGAGGCAGGCAAGAATCAAGTCAAAGATTTGAAATACAAAGAAGCAGAAAACACTCAACTGGAAAAGCAAAAAAGAAAAAAGAATAAAAAAATGTGAAGATAGTGTAAGGAGCCTCTGGGACAACTTCAAGTGTACCAACATCAGAATTATGGGGGTGCCCGCAGAAGAGAGAGAACAATATACTGAAAACCTATTTGAAGAAATAATGACTAAAAACTTCCCCTGCCTGATGAAGTTTCTGTTCTGCTGGAACAAACAGATTCTTTTCTCTTCTTGCTTTTCCTGAACAGGTAATTATTCTGTTCTTGCTGTTCAGGTAATTATTCTGTTCTTGATGAACAAAAGGAGTTCATCAACTCCAAACCAGTATTATATGAAATGCTGAAAGGTACTCTTTTAGAAGAGGAAGAAGAAAAAGGTAAAAGACAAAAAATTATGAACAACAAATACATATCTATCAATAAGTGAATCTAAAAATTAGTGAATTAAAAATTTGATGAACAGAATAAACTGGTGAATAGAATAGAATCAGGAGCACAGAAAGGGAATGGACTGATAATTCTCAGGGGGAAAGGGGTGAGGGGTAAACAGGGAGAGACTGGACAAAAATCATACACCTATGGATGAGATCAATGGGAGGGAGCAAAGGGCAGAGGGAGGAGTGGAAGCTGGGTGGAGGGGTGCTATGGAGGGGAAAAAAGAGAAACAAATGTAATAATCTGAATAATAAAGATTTAATTTAAAAAAAAGAAAAGAAAAAGCTAAAGGAGTTCATCACCACCAAACCAGTATTATATGAAATGCTGAAAGGTATTCTTTAAGAAGAGGAAGAAGAAGAAAACAGTAAAGGTAAAAATTATGAACAAAAAATACATATCTATCAACAAGCAAATCTAAAAATCAAGTGAATTAAAAATCTGATTATCAGAATAAACTGGTGAATATAATAGAATTAGGGGCATAGAAAGGGAGTGGACTGATAATTCTCAGGAGGAGAGAGATGAGGGGGTGTGCAGGAAGAGACTGGACAAAAATCATACACCTATGATGAGGATAATGGGGGAGAGGTAAGGCCAGAAGGTGGGGTCGGAGCCAGGTGGAGGGGCGCTATGGGGGGGAAAAAAGAAGAACAATTGTAATAATCTGAACAATAAAGATTTATTACAATTAAATAAATAAATAAAATAAAAAATATAGTCACACTGGACTGAAAAAGATGTAAATGAACATATGAAAAGATGCTTCAAATCATGTTATCAGGTATTAGTAAATGCAAATTAAAACAATGATAATACCGCATCTATTAGAATGGCCAAAATCTAGAACACTGACAACACCAAATGCTGACAAGGATGTAAAACAACAGGAATTCACATTCATTGCTGGTGAGAATACAAAAATGATGCCCTGCCAGCATGGCTCAGTGTTGAGCGTGGACTTATGAACCAGGAGATCAGTTCGATTCCCAGTTAGGGCAAAGCCCAGGTTGTGTGCTCACTCCCCATGTGGGATGTACAGGAGGCAGCCAATCAATGATTCTCTCTCATCATTGATATTTCTATCTCTACCTCTCTGAAACCAATAAAAATATATGTATTTTTAAAAACAAAAAAACAAAATGATACAGCCACTTTGGAAGACATTGGTTTATTACAAAACTAGACAAACTCTTATGTGATCCAGCAATCACAGTCCTTGGAATTTACCCAAAGGAGTTAAAAACCTATGTCCATATAAACACATGCACACAGATGCTTACAGTAACTTTATTAATAATTGGCAAAACTTGGAAGGAACCAACATGTTCTTCAATAGCTGAATGGATAAATAAACTGGTACATCCAGACAATGAAATATTATTTGCTACAAAAAAAAAAAGAACTATCTAGCCATGAAAAGATATGGAAGAACCTTAAATGCATATTATTAAGTGAAAGAAGCCAATCTTAAAAGGCTACATAGTGTATGATTCCAATTCATTTACAGTCTGGAAAAGGCAAAACTATGGAGGCAACCGAAAGATCAGTGATTGCCAGGGGTTTGGTGGAGTGAAGAGATCAATAGGTGGAGCACAGGGGATTTTTAGGATGGTGAAATACTCAGTATGATACCATAATAATGGATAAATTTGTCCACACTCAGAGAATACACAACACCAAGAGTGAGCCATATGTGAACTATGGACTTTGGGTACTAATGGTGCATTAAGAGGCTCATCAGTTATAACAAATATTTTATCAGGTGTGGGGTGTTGATAGTGGGAGAGGCTATGCATGTGCAAGGGCAGGAGTTATGTGGGAAATCTCTGTATCTTTTCCATCAATTTTCCTGTGAATTTAAGCTGCTCTAAAAGAAAAGCCTTAATAAAATAGTCTATTTGTTAAATTTCCTAACACATAATTATTTATTAAGTAACTTTATGCCCAGAAAAGGTAAATAATTGTCCCAAGTTGAGATAAGAATGATCTTCATAGTGATTTGTTCTAATTTATTTAGTAAACATTTATATTACACTTACTATGTGAATGACTGTTCTAAGTGCTCTGTAATAATAGCCTGGTAAGTTCTCATAATAATGTCATGAAGAGGATTCTTTAAAAAAAAAAAGATTTTATTGATTTTTTTATGGAGAGGAAGGGAGAGGGAAAGAGAGAAACATCAATGAGAGAGATACACTGATCAGCTGCATGCCCTTGACCAGAATCGAACCTGGAACCCCTCAATCCGCAAGCCAATGCTCTATCCATTGAGCCAAACCTGTTAGGGCAAGAGGATTCTATTTTTATTCCTATTTTACAGACAGGAACTGAGACCTAGGAGGATTAATCAGCACTGGCCTGTGCTCAAAGAGCCAGTAAGTGGCAAAGCTGGAGTTTGAATTGAGGCAGTCTTGATCTAGAGATTATGTGTTAACCACTGAATTGTGTGGCCTCTATTATTCAAAGAAAACTTTTTGAAAAGTAGTTTTGAATTAAAGTCTTCCCCATTGTTTTTGGCATTAAATTTGCAGAACAGCAAAAGCAAATGGCAGTACTATTATGACTGGCCACTAGGGGACATCAGAACTCTTGCAAACGTGCTAAATGATTAGTATTTTTTTTCTTTATCTTATTCTTTTCCCCATCACCATTTATCCTACATATACCTCTTCCACCTCCAACCTCCGCCCCCCACAATCACCACACTGTTGTCCATGTCCGGGAGTTCTTTCTCTCTTTTCCTTTTTTGTTAAATTCTTCCACAAGCCCCTCCCCCCACATAACTCCCACCAGTTTTTAAATGACTAGTATTTTAAAAGAAGTAAAGGACAAAGTTTCTCATTTGTGTTTCCATTTGTTAACCCAAAAATAAACAGAAAATCATACAAATAAGTTTAAGTCTCACAAAGTTCTCACTTGCCTTTTTTTCTTTATTATCCATATCCTACAAATTTTCCAGGCTGTCCAACTTAAACACTTCATTGCATACTGTTTTGTTTTTAGGGTTGTTTCATGTATTTGTCTTGTGCCCAAAACTAAGATGCAAGCTCTTTGACAATAGGGAACACTGCTTATATTGTACTTACTAATTTTTAAAATCGTACAGCACCTGGCACAGTTGTAAGGTACGTTTTAAACACTTGCTAATCAGTTTGAGTGCATAAATACCTTAATTTACATAATAGGCCAACATCAACCAACTTAAAAATTCACTAGGGAGCTAGATATTTAAGAGAATTCAGTAGTAAAAGCCTTTTAAATTAAGTCAAGAAGCACTAGTATATGTAAATCTCCATTTTCACATGTGGTTTGTTTTAAAGCAGAAACACCTGGGTATCAGTGGTTGAAAAATATCCATTTCTATATCTTGTGCAAGGCTTTAAAAAGGCTTACTTAATATTCTGCCCTTTTTTTGTGCTACAGTGGATGGCAACAAACTGGGGACAAGGGTGATCAAGTGGTCAAATGCTGCCCAAGGAGGTAAGGACCTGTCCCTATCCCTCACTAGCTGAGCAAACAAACCACTTGCACTTTCCGGGGCCGTGTCCTCAGCCATAAAGCAATGAAGTTCAATGAGATGAGCTCTTTCAAAACCAACACTCCAGTTCTTAGGTAAGGGGGAGGGCGGACAGAAAAGCCTTCACAGACTCTCTCACCCGACTGTGACACTTACAGACCTGTGTTCTTTACCTTAGTTAGATGCCATTGACACGGGAACAGCTTGTACTGATATAGTCATTGCCCACAAAGTATTTAAATTTCCTTGATTCTCCCTGGTCATCCTGGACTCTCCATAAATGTAAAGGGCACAACATCCTTGTGTTTCTATTTCAAAAAAAGATGTTAAGGGACTAGGAGGAGACTTAGCAGTGAACAGATCTTTTTACTACTCTCCAAAATTAACTAAGAGAAAACACTCAGGTGTGGTGGGTTTTTTTTCTAATAGATAATTATAAACATTTAAAAAGTATAAGGTTATTCAGCTATTTCATTTTCTACCAAGGGACACTATGATCTATCATAGGTAAAGAGGTTTGGGGACCACTGGGGAGGGTGTTTATGAGCTGTAAATTGAGTGCACTGAGAGCAATTATGCATTTAAATTAGAGCAATGTGTAAAGCTAACAGCTGGTAAGTGTTGTCAATTGCAAGCTATAGACCACCTGCTTGGCATGATCTGCATATAAACCGAAGAAAATAGTTGAACAGTGGAGAGCAGAATATGGATGTGGTTATTTGGAGCATAAATTCAGGCTACACATTCAGCTGGAGAATTTTTAATGTCAGTCTAGAAGCACAGCATCTCCTCTAGGAATGCATGGCTGGACAAAGATTTGTTAGGCTATTTAAAATGGGCTTAAATTACAATTTAATTACTCTCACAGTTAATAGCTTGGGATTGTTTCAAGAGAATCTGACCTTGAAGACTATTTATCTCATAATCATTTGGTGCTAAAAAGAATAGTTGAAATAAAGACTTAGACACTTCTATTTATACACATGATATTTATAACATTTATTAAAATAAGGTTTTTTATTATGTACCCAGGATCTTCCCATAAAACTTGCCAATGGGAAAAAGAGGGAGTTCTTCTTCTTCTTCTTTTTTTTTTTTTTTTTGAAAGTGACCTAAAAGTGACGGGTAAAAACATGAAGTTTCAAGTTTGCGATATGTTTTTCTTTAAAAAGCAAAGCTGCAATTTATAGCTCCCCTTTACCCGGCTCCCACCCCACCCTCTGCCTTTACATCCCCTCTCCCCGCAAAGTCCTCGTCCATAGGTGTACAATTTTTGTCCAAGCTCTTCTCGAACCCTTCTCACCCCTTTCCTCCTGAGAATTGTCAGTCCACTCCCTTTCTATGCCTCTGATTCTATTATATTCACCAGTTTATTCTGTTCATCAGATTTTTTTATTAACTTGATTTTTAGATTCACTTGTTGATAGGTATGTATTTGTTATTCATAATTTTTATCTTTACCTTTTTCTTTTTCTTCCTCTTCTTAAAGAATACCTTTCAGCCAAAACTGGTTTGGCTCATGGATAGAGCATCAGCCTGCGGACTGAAGGGTCCCGGATTCGATTCCGGTCAAAGGCATGTACCTTGGTTGCGGGTACATCTCTAGTAGGGGAAGTGCAGGAGGCGACTGATCGATGTCTCTCTCTCATCGATGTTTCTAACTTTCTATCCCTCTCCCTTCCTCTCTGTAAAAAATCAATAAAATATATATATTTTTTAAAAAGAATACCTTTCAGCATTTCATATAATACTGGTTTGGTGGTGATGAACTCCTTTAGCTTTTCCTTATCTGTGAAGCCTTTTATCATTGAACAACTAACTTCTCAATGCTAAGTATATCTTTAAATCCTCTGTAATAAAGTATTGATTATTGTTGAAGGTAAAAAATCAGAGGATTTGGATTTGTACTTGGTCTGACCTATACTTATTCTTCCCCTTTTTCTATCAAAATCAATTCATCCTAGACTTGTTGCTCTCTGGGTGTTTCAAGGTAGCAGGGTTGGTAATTTCTGATAAATTAGGGGGCAAATCCCAAGAGGAAACCCCACTTTTTTCTATTAATTTTAAAAGGGAAAGTTTTGAAAAGTTTGAAGAATTTTTTAGGGGTACTATCACTTTTTTATTCCCTTCGTAACCTTCTTACTTTTGTTTTAGACTAGACAAGATTCTGAGACACATGCTGAGTTCTTTATACATTCATAAGCTTATCCAATAAATATGTACTGAGTACTTACTATGTGCCAGGCGGAGTGCCAGAAGTTACTGATCGAAAGGTGAATCAGACTGTTTCTGGCCCTCGAGGAACTCCCATGTCCAAGCAGCAGAGACAAAAATATAGAAAGAATCACAACATGATAATCATAGCCTCAAGATTTTGACCACTTGCTCAACGTCAGGCATTTTACTACATGATTTACATATGATATGTCATTTACCTGACCACCAACCCCAACAGGGATATGTACATTTGCAGATGAGGAGACAAGAGGCTTAGAGAGTTATATTGCCATTCTCTCGCTCTCCTCTATGCCCTTAATTCCTCTACCTAAAATTTTCTATCTGCCTTCATCTAATTCCTGTTTGTCCTTCAAAAAGCCTTCCCTGACCTAGAGAAGGGACAGTGCCTTGCCTAGTGCTTCCTGTCCATCTCTAGCAGTGCATTGTCTCTAAATTTGCATTTAGTAAATGTCTGAATCCTCAACTAGATTGTATTAGGATTGAATTTCTTTCAGAGTGAACATGGCTATGTCATCTTTGTATTCCTAGAACATGGCTTAATGTATTTCATGTAATTCATTCTCAGTAAAAGCTATTTGACTCAATGAAGCACAACAGAGCTAGGATTTGACTCTACGTATATCTGCCTGGCTCCAAAACCCTAGCCAGTTCATTTTGTTATTTGCTTAGAAATGAATCCTATGCAAAATATGGGAGCACAGCCGAAACCGGTTTGGCTCAGTGAATAGAGCATTGGCCTGCAGACTGAAGGGTCTAGGTTCGATTCCGGTCAAGGGCATGTACCTTGGTTGCGGGCACGTCCCCCGTGGGGGGCGTGCAGGAGGCAGCTGATCGATGTCTCTCTCTCATTAATGTTTCTAACTCTCTATTCCTCTCCCTTCCTCTCTGTAAAAAATCAATAAAATATATATTTAAAAAATATATGGGAGCACAGAGGAGAGAAAGTCATGGTAGGGTTCACAGAGAAGGTGATATTTAACTTGGATTTTGAAGAATGTGTAGTAATTTGTCAAGTTATGAGAGGAGCAAAAGTATCTCAGCTGGGGAAACAGTTCACACAGTGGCATGAGAGAGCAAGGTGCATTTGATCTATGAAGCGTGGTAATTCCACATTGATACAGCATGGGCTGAGGGTGAATGATGCTAGATGGCAGGAAAGCTAGGGCACACCAGAATGGGGAAAACCTGATATGCCTTTCTAAGCAAAGAATTTAGTCACTGATGATTTTTAAATAGAGAAAGTCCTGCTTGATAGAGAGAAGTTGGAGTTCAAATACTTGGTTTTGAAACTTACTTTTGTCACTGTGCGATTTTAGGGATTCCCCTGTCCTCAGTTCCCTAACTGAAAACATATAACACCTTAACTAATCACCTCATAGAGTTGTGATGAGATTCAATTAAGGTATACACTGAGTGGCCGGATTATTATGATCTCTGAATGCATAATAATTGGGCTATATATATAGCCCTGGTGCATGAATTCATGCTGGAGTGGGGTCCGGTCATCCTGGCCAGGGGTAGGGGATATGGACATGGGCGGTTGGCTGGCCTGCCTGCTGGTCGAACTCCTGGTCAAGGGGACAATTTGCATATTAGCCTTTTATTATACAGGATATACACTGAGTGGCCAGATTATTATATGTTCAGAGATCATAATAATCTGGCCACTCAATGTATAACCTAAATGGTGAATGGTAAAATTAACCGTTACAGGCATACCTGGTTTTATCGTGCTTCACTTTATTGTGCTTCACAGATGTCATGTTTTTTACAAATTAAAGGCAAGACTCTCCACCAGCAGAAAGACTTTGACTCACTTTATTACGAGAATTGCTTTGTTGTGGTGGTCTGGGACCAAAACCACAATATCTCCAAGGAATGCCTGTATAAATGCTAATTATTACTAACTTAAGTGAATTAGTTTGTTGGGGCTATCATGACAAATAACACAGACCAGGTGGCTTAAAGGACAGAAAGGGATTTTCTCACAGTCTGGAGGCTGGAAGTCCCAGATCAAAGTGTTGGCAGGGTTGGTTTTCTTCTGAAGCCTCTCTCCTTGGCTTGCAGATGGCCATCTTTTCTCTGTGCATGTCTGTGTTCTAATCTCCTCTTATACGGACACCAGTCACATTGGATTTGGGTCACATAATGACCTCATTTTACCTCCCCTCACTTAATTACCTTTTTAAAGGCCCTATCTCCAAGGGTAGTCACATTTTGAGGTATTAAGGATTAAAACTTTAACATGAATTTTGAAAGTGACACAATTCAGCCCATAACAGCATTTAAAAAATATATATTTATTGATTTCAGAGAGGAAGGAAGGAAGGAAGGAAGGAAGGAAGGAAGAAGGAGGAGGAGGAGGAGGAGAAGGAAAAAAGAGAAGGAGAAGGAGAAGGAGAAGGAGAAGGAGAAAGAGAAGGAGAAGGAGAAGGAGAAGGAGAAGGAGAAGGAGAAGAAGAAGAAGAAGAAGAAGAAGAAGAAGAAGAAGAAGAAGGAGAAGAGATAGAAACATCAATGATGAGAATCATTTTGATCAGCTGCTTCCTGTACGCCCCCTACTGGGGATGAAGCCCGCAACAGGAGCATGTGCCCTTGGCCAGAATCGAACCTGAGACCCTTCAGTCCACAGGCCAACGCTCTATCCACTGAGCCAAACCAGTTAGGACAGCATTTTTTTTTTTTAATGTAACAATTCCACAATGGCTACTTAGGTAATGCCAAATGAAAAATGGAAAACTTACCTTATTTTCAAACCACGCCATTCAAACAAGAAATAAAGTCACAGACTCATTCCCACACCTTTCCTGTGAAATGAATCCTCTAGTCAGAGGCTATGTTGAGTGGGATTTCATATCCAGGATCAAACTTCCCATAACCCCTCCCTCAGAGACAATACTGGCTGTGGCTCCGCAAGCGGAAAAGCAATCCCATGCCTGGAATTAGTATCTATCCTTTCGAAGGGTGAACCACTGGCTCTTACAGGATGCAAGGGGCCCTCAAACTGATCTCTTTAAGGAATAGTTCCACATGAGGACCCCAGTTTTGTCTATGTTGCTGACAGTTGGATGTTTAGAGGCAGCGATAGTGAGACTGGTGCTGGTAAGTAGAATTCCATGCTTTGGGTCAATTCATAGCCTTCATTTCTGCCACAACAGCCAATCTGTTCATGTGCCCAACATGCCTGTTCTAGGGTTGACAAAGGCTGGCTAACATTAACTAGCTGAGAAATTTTGTCCACTTTGTTCAGCACTTCCGTTGTAGATGCTTCTAACAGGCATTAACACAATACAAAAATCTTCATATTTGATGCCTACTGTTTCTGTCCTCTCACAAGTCTATGTTCCTTGTCTCCAGTTGTCCAGTCCTTTTCTTCCATGTTCCTGACCAGATTCAGTGGTTCTCAACCTTTTTAATGCCGCAACCCTCTAATACAATGGTTTTAGGCTCTGGTGGTTTTAGGCTCTACAGCAGCGGCTCTCAACCTGAGAACTACTAGCAGGGTCGCCTAAGACCATCGGAAAACACAGATATTTACATTACGATTCATAACAGTAGCAAAATTACAGTTATGAGGTAGCAACGAAATTAATTTTATGGATGGGGATCACCACAACATGAGGAACTGTATTAAAGGGAAGCAGCATTAGAAAGGTTGAAAACCACTGAAGATGGTCAGGCCAGTGTGTATATATTCATACCACAGACCATTTCTTCTTCACACCACTACATGGCAGGCAGTGAATTACCTGATTGGTGAATTTTGAAATAGATGAGCATCCTCCTTCCTGTTTCTCTGCTTATGAGTGTGTGGGTCAGTCTGTCTAGTTCTGCTACTAAAGTACATCCTCCGAACTAGACTTCATCAGTAATTAAGTGGATATTTTGGCTTCCAACTGTCTGACTCCTACATATTCTCTTAATTAGTTCCAAGCTCCGGAAATGTTACTGATTTTGTGCCTGAAACCCTGACAGAAAGTATGTAATCTGGGCTTTCAGCAAGCAAAAGGGCAGTGCTTCCTACTGCAAAGTTTCTCCAGAGAGGTGGGCACTTCCCTGGGCCCAGGGAATTAAAGAATATTTGATGTCATGGTTGACATAGGAGCTGACGTGCTTGAAAGAACATTATCCCCTTGCCCTGGCCAGGTGGCTCAGTTGATTGGAGCATCATCCTATACAAAAAAGGTTGCATATTTTATTCCCTGTCAGGGCACATACCCAGGTTGAGGATTTGATCCTCAGTCCGGGCACATATGGGAGGCAAGAGATCGATGTTTCACTCTCACATAGATCTCCCTCACTCTTTCTCCCCCTTTCCTCTCTCTTAACATATCCTTGGATGAGGATTAAATGAAAAAGAACATTATCCTGTGACAGAAAGTTCTGGGTGACACGGAGGTAGGTGCCGTCTGGTTGCTTGATCTCTTGGTCTTCTTCGGGGCTTATTTTCAGGAGCCCAATGTGATGAGAGCCAAAACTGCTGTAGCAACTCAGATGCTTTGAACTCATAGTTCATCTGGACCCTGTCATGGAGAGAACTTTGGAAATATCAGGGAGAAAATACTTTTAAAATTCTCTTTGAGAACACACGTTTTTCTTTATATGTGTTTTTGTTGGTCTTTGTGGAAAGATTCTTTCCACACACTGAATTCTACACAAATATTAATCGCCTACTGCATTTGAGGTATTAACTATGTGTGTGTGTGTGTATGCTGTGAAAGAAAAAATAAACAGTTTTCACACTTCTTACAAGTATTCGGTTAGTGACTATGTACCAGTCAGTATAAGCAACTGTTTTCTTTTCAAAGAAATGTTGAAACACTTTTGCTCAAACTAGTGAATTATTAGGAAGGAAGAAGTTCCCATATAAGTGTGGGAACTAGAGCACCTTATTTTACCTCAAAAGAGAAATGTCTTGTGTTTTTGTTCTAAGTAAAGGGAACAGAATACATTTGATGTTCACTTACTTTTCACAGTACCAACAGTTGCCCCACATCTGCAGAGCTGGTGGCCACACCTATGGCATCACAAAACTGAAAACAGATACGTGGGCTCCTAGAAAGCAGAAGTAAGTGTCAGATTCAGTCAGAGAAGCAGTGGGAACATCATAGGGTGAAGCCTGTGCTTAACCACAAGGTGCCAAATTTGATCAAGGGTTGCTGCAGACAAAGAGAAGTCACAGATGAGCAGCTGGGAGAGGAAGAGAGGCAGAAGGAGCAAAGAGATGGAGATAAGAGATGGGAGAGCAGATATAGATCAATTCAGTGTGATTGGCTGGACGATGTGCTTTGGGGTTTGGGCTGCTTTGAGTGAGCCCAATGCTGCTGCTATTCCCCTCACCTTCCCACACTGCCCAACATTTGACACCTATAACAGGCATTCTTTCATAGGAGGTTAAAAAACATGGCAGTTAAAAGCCTGGGCTTTGGCCGAAACCGGTTTGGCTTAGTGGACAGAGCGTTGACCTGCAGACTGAAAGGTCCCGGGTTTGATTCCGGTCAAGGGCATGTATCTTGGTTGCGGGCACATCCCCAGTAGGGGGCGTGCAGGAGGTGGCTGATCGATGTCTCTCTCTCATCGATGTTTCTAACTCTCTATCCCTTTCCCTTCCTCTCTGTAAAAAAATCAATAAAATATATTAAAAAAAAAAAAGAAAGAAAGAAAAAGCCAGGGCTTTGGAGTCAGGAAACCTGGTGTCAAGGCCCAGCATCATTATTAATCACTGCGTAATCATTAATTAACATAGCAATTAACTTAATAACTCTCACTTTTAGTTTCTTTATCTGTAAAATGGAACTGTAAAGGGATTCTTAGAGAAAGTGTGGTGATGATTATATGAGATAATAGATTCTAGAGTTCTTAGCACAATGCCTGGCATATAGTGAGTAGCAATAAAAGTTAGCTTGTATTATTAACATGGGTCTAACTGAGGTCTGGAAAGACCTATAGATGTGTGGAAGTGTCTTTGTTTACTCCCCACCTTCACCAAAGCCATTCCATTTTTATCTATTTTATATACATATTTGTCTTCTGTGAAGATTTTACTTGAGTGAAATTTTGCTTTTAGAAAAACCCTTCATGCCCTGGCTGAATAGCTCAGTTGGTTAGAGCATCATCCCAACACTGGATCCCTGACAGGGCACATACCACAGTGAACCAGTAAATGCATAAATAAGTGGAACAACAAATCTCTCTCTCTCTCTCACTCTCACTCTCTCTCTCTCTCCATTCCTCTTTCTAAAATTCAATAAATTTTTAAAGCCCTTCAGGATCATGATCTAAATCACTGATATAAATCTTGAATTGGGCAAGTCAAAGGACCTGCTCAGGACACTTTACTAGAAAATTCCCTCCACACTGGCAGGGAATAATTCCCTTTGAGTACAAAGTCCCACCAGCTATGGTGACACTTGTAATGCCATCTGCCTGCCTACACTTGAACATCTTACCCATAAGGAAACAATGGAAAATTTTTTGTCAGTTGCCCTGCTCGACTCAGGAAACGTTACAACCATAGCATTTCCTCAATCTATCAAGTTCATTTAAAAACATTGTTTCTCTTTGGCTTCATTGCTTCCAATACAGCTTCCCAGATCACAGGTGATCAATGCTGGCAATGACCATTTATAGGTTCTTAGACTAGCAACAAACATCTACTTCTTTTAGATAAAGGATCTTTTAGATCAGTGGCTTCCTAATGCCATGACCCTTTAAGACAGCTCCTCATGTTGTGGTGACCCCCAACCATAAAATTATTTTCATTGTTACTTCATAGCTGTAATTTTGCTACTGTTATGAACTGTAATGTAAATATCTGATATGCAGGATGTATTTTCGTTGTTACAAATTGAACATGATTAAAGCATAGTGATTAATCACAAAAACAATATGCAATTATATATTGTGAAATATTTATATCTAATTACAAATAAATGAAATTTTGTCTTGAATCATGGTGTAGCATGGGTAACAGTATTAATATGACAACAGTAAACTACATTGCTACATTTTGCTACACTGAGGAGCGGTTTGTTGGTTCCTAATACCATGGGAAATAGGTATTTTCCAATAGTCTTAGGTGACCCCTGTGAAAGGGTCGTTCGACCCCCCAAAGGGGTCGAGACCCACAGGTTGGGAACCGCTGTTTTAGATAAAGCTTGGATTAATGTTGTCGCTGATAAAGTTAGTCTCTGGATACAGAGTCCAATGCCTTGGGAAGGCGTGTAAGTCAGGGGAACGGAGAGTAGGTATAAGAAAAATTTTGATTTCTATAATTTTATGTCCAGAAAATTTAAATGAGGAAAAAAGTTTTAAAAATCTCTTTTGGCATTACTTATGTAATCAAATGGTTTTCTTTAAGAAATAAAGCTAGATGTATCATCATTTTAAAAGGTTAGTTTGATGCACTTTTCATGCACGAGTGTGTTTTAATGTAGAAGGTCCCAGGTGGGCTCTCGGATTGTTCTGTGCTTGAACAATGCCATGAAAATTGGTCTGGGATTGTATTTCCCATGCTTCCACCTCCTATTACCAAGCTGTAGTATATCATCCATCTGCACAGGGATAAAATTTACACCTGCATCATGCAATTTCTGCAAGAATACACTTTGTTTTGACAGAGTGGCTTGTGACACAAGAAGGCAACGAAAGTGATTTTTATAACCCTAGAAGATCAGGGATCTGGAAAGATAAATAAATGCATTATACTTATTTGACAATAATAAACAGTTTTTTTAAGAGTAGAAATGTGTTTTTAACAATATGTTATATAGAAAAGTTTAGAAATCTTAATCTAGAAAATAAGTAAATAAAATCTTCACTTAGAGTATATTTGGCCAGAGAACAGGAATATTTTGATAATCAAACACCATATGTACACTATAAATATAATGTTCTGGGAATTAAATCAAAGCACTGAAATATAATGTTATGAAAATAAAATTGAATGTAATGACACCTTTAAAATTTTCAATTACTACCTGAGGCCCAGGGTCATATATGAAACTATAATCATTATATTGAACTGGGTTAAAAAGAGAAATGTCAGTTAACTTTTTCTTAGTAATAGAATAATGGATAGTAGAATTTACTGCATTCAATAACATTTAGCAGCCCATCACCCCAGTTTAAACTTCTTTTTTTAAAAATATATATATGTTTTTTATTGATTTCAAAGAGGAAGAGAGCAATAGAAATATCAATGATGATACCGAATCATTAATTGGCTGCCTTACCCAGGGGATCAAGTCCACCACCTTAGCTTGTGCCCTGACTGGGAATTGAACCATGATCTCTTGATTCATATTTCAACACTCAACCACTGAACCACACTAGCCTGGCAAAACTGCTTTTCTTTAAAACTAGGTTATTTCATCTCATTCTATATTCAGTAAGTATTTTTTATCTCCTATTACTGTAATAGTTATAAAATAGCATAAGTGTTCCATGCTTTAGCTACATGAACCCTGATGAAAGTATTTTTTTCTGGTTAATAGGAAGTAGTATAAATAATTTACTATTTGAATATTTCCCTTAGGCAATCTGTATAGATGACCTTCACTTATTAAGGCAATTAAATTAGCTATGGATAAAAGCTATTTAAAATTTATCGTTGAGCATCTGCAGTTATAATTTACAAACTACCTTTCGACTCATTTATTCTGAGAGAGGGTTGGGAGGCTGATGACCTTTATCCCAGACCTCTCCTTGTTTATTTGATGCAGATACAGACCAGATGCATGCCCCAATGAACCATGATGCATGCCCTAGATGTGTGCCCCAACAAACCACAAACCATGCTGCCCGCAGAATCTAACTACTCAACTCCTTTCCTCTTCCCTCAGTCAACCATAGTCCCTCTTGGGGGTAGAAACCTTTTGAACAGGACAATCTGCTCCACACTTAGATTTGTGTCTAGAAATGCAGATGATTATGGAAGGTATTTTCTTTAAACTCAATCTGAAATTGTTGAGCAAAATGTAATTCACTTTTCTAGCTTTTTAAAGTCGGGACAGTATAAGGAAAAGGTGAAAACATTCAATTAAAGTCTGAGAGCCTGAAGAATAATACATTATTTGCTCAAAGTCACGCAGATGGAGAAAAGATTGGACCTTGTGATTTCATGTTCTCAGATATATTGCTTATCCAAAGACATATTTAAAATCATTTAGAAATAAAGTATTTCAATCAATATTGGCTTCATGGACATGCAATCTGTGCAATCAAAGTTGGTTTAATGTTCTGCTGTCTCCCTCCTGAAATTCTTAAAAATTTTATATTTGAAAGTATATTTTGTAAGTGAAGTCTGATGGTACAGTGATGCCTGCACATGAGCATTACTATTTTTTTCTTTTTAAAACTTTATTTCAATATAACTATGCTTACAGAAATATACTTATATTTTGTTAATAGAATGCAATTTAAGTTTAACTTATTTTACATGATTTAGACCAAAAACTTGGTACTGTCCTCCATATTTTTTGCTGCCAAATTTGCATTAACTTTCAAGATTTTCCCCAGAAACACAGAATTCCAATGTAGATCCATAATGCCTGAGAGTTCAGTAAGATTCAAAGCAGTACAAAACTAAGTGAAATCCTAACAGCCCTGAGAGGCCATGTTTTCTGTTCAAACCAGAACTTGCTTTGAAAGCAGAAAGCAAGCAATGGCATCCTAAGAAACACAAATGACTAAGAACCCTATCATTGTCTTTGTTACTAATACTAGAGGCCTGGTGCATGAACATTCATGCACTGGGGGGAGGGGAGGTCCCCTCAGCCTGGCCTGCCCCCTCTCACAGTGTAAGAGTCCTCAAGAGTGGGAGACAACCCAACAATCAGGGGAAGGCAACACCCCATCACATTTCTGGTGCTGCCACTGTTGGCAGTGCAAGCCTCGGCCGGCCCTGCTTACTTGAGCCTCGGGCAGCTCTGGGCAGCCAAAATCTGAGGCTTGCCTGTGCCTCAGGAATTGGCTGGGCAGCTGCCATCTGAGGCTTCCTGAACCTCAGGCTGGCCCTGGGTGGCTGGGCAGATGATATCTGAGGCTTGCCTGTGCCTCTGGCCAGCTCTAGGCCACTGGGGGGCTGAGGGGACTGGAAGATCTGGAGGCAGAAGGGCAGAGTGGGGCGAGGGGACTGGGCGCCACTATCTTGTGGCTGTGGGCACCGCTATCTTTGAGGGCATGGCAGTCAATTAGCATATTCCCTCCTTATTGGCTATGGGTGCTGCCATCATTGTAACCGTGTGAGAGTCAATTAGATAGGATAAGCCAACCTATATTAGCCAACGACTTATACTGAGGATGATGACATAGAAGGAAAGGAAAAGATAGAAACCCATACTTCCATTCCTTTCAGCTCTTCCTTATTCATCAGTAAGCTGGAGGTAGTGCTGGTAGAATGTGTGCATCTCAAGAAGTGATATAAAAACAGTTGAATTACTTTTGTGCAACTTTTCCACAGTTCTGCTAAAAATGAAATTCATGCCCAAGCTGGTTGCTCAATGGTTAGAGTCTCAGGCTGAAGGGTCGTGAACTGAAGGGTCCTGGGTTTGATTCCAGTCAAGGGCACATGTACCTCAGTTGCAGACTCAATCCCTAGACCTGGTCAGGGCATGTGCAGGAGGCAACCCATCAATGTGTATCTCTCACATTAATATTTCTATTTCTCTGTCTCTCCCCCTCCCTTCCACTCTTTCTAAAAATCAATGGGAAAAAACATCCTTGGATGAGGATTAACAACAACAACAAAAAAGAATGAAATTCATGTGCATGCATGAACTACAGTATGGGGTGGACAAAAGTAGATTTCCAATTGTGAGTATGTAAAACATACAGTTTATTCTTGTATTTTTATTTATTAATTGTTGTATTACTTCTTTGTATATAATTGTAAACCTACTTTTGCCCACTCTTTTATATGAATTATGTAATTTTGATAATTCTGCATGAGTTAAATGTCCTTATATTTGCATTTAAAACTGACATTGAGCAATACAAAGATGAACATTAAAATTCATGCTTAAAATTTAAATTTAACTTTTTCTTTATTTAAAATGATATTAAATAGCCAATTAAAAATGTCATTGCAGAAAGGAATAAGACTGTATTTTAGTACATATAATTCACCCTTTAGAAGTGTATATTCAACAGTTTTTAGTGTAGTCACAGATAGGTGCAACCATTACCACAATCAATGTTAGAACATTTTCATCGCCTCAAAAAGAAAAGCCCCCTCTCATCACTGCTGGTCCTTCTGCCCTGCCCAGCCCTAGGCAACCACTAATATGCTTTTCATCACTATAGACTTCCCTGTTATGGATGTTTCATATGAACGGAATCATATAAATGTAGTGGGTTATTTCTGTGATGGCTTCTTTTACTTAGCATATTGCTTTCAAGATTCATTATAGCATGTATCAGTACCTCATTCCTTTTTATAGCTGAACTAGAGGCCCAGTGCATGAATTCATGCATGGGTGGGGTCCAGCTGCCCAGCCCCAATCAGAGCTGGTCTATCAGGAAGAGGAGATCAGGGAGGTTAGCCAGTGGGCCCTGCCCCTGATTGGGGTGGGTGGGGCCAATTGGGGGTGGGGCAATCCACTCATGGGAGTGGTGGTGGCAGTAGCAGGGCTGCAGCAGACAGGGGACTGGGGTCTGTGGCAGGAGGGGCTGGGCAGGGAAATGTAGGATGCATCCCTAGCCCACTGCAGCCTTGCAGCCCACAGTTCCTTTCAAGGTGCATGAATTCGTGCACTGGGCCCCTAGTGTATAGATAATATTCCATTGTATGGATATACCACTTTTGTTTATCCATTTATCAGTTGATGGACATTTGAATTGTTTCTACTTTTTGGCTATCATGAATAATATTGATATAAACATTATACTTTAGTATTCTTATGGCACTTTGATGTTGTTGTTTTTATGTATCTTTTTATCTGATAGTATTATAAATATCTTCCATTCCCCTTCCCACCCCCATGCCTCCCTCCTCCCATGTTGTTGTTAATCCTCACCTGAGGATATTTTTCCCATTGCTTTTCACAGAGAGTGGAAGAGAAGGAGGGAGGGAGGGAGAGAGAGGGAGGGAGAGAAAGAAACATGGATGTGAAAGAGGCACATCCATTCCCGCATGCCACCTGTCAGGGAGCAAACATGAAACCTAAGTGCATGCCTTTGAACTGCAATCAAACCAGAGACTCTTCAGCACACAGGCCAAGCTTCTAACCACTGAGGAATCCTAGTCAGGGTTTTTTTTTGTGGTACTTTTTTCTGCTTTTTGAACAAGGGAACTTGTATTTTCATTTTCTTTTTCTCCACTGGCTTTGTAAATTGTGTTCCTAGCCCTGGCTTCAATTCATTTAATTCAAGAAATATTTGTTAGATGTCTAGTGTGCCCAAGATATTATACTTGACCATTTCTGCCCTTAAGTGGTCTACAGTGTATAAGCAAGTGTAAATCAAATGCATGTCATATTTGGATCATTAATTTGTTTTCTTTCTTTTTTTTTAAATTAAATCTTTATTATTCAGATTACTACATTTGTTTCTCTTTTTTCCCCTCCATAGCACCCCCCCACCCAGCTCCCAACCCCCCCTCTGTCCTTAGCTCCCTCCCATTGATCTCATCCATAGGTGTATGATTTTTGTCCAGTCTCTCCCTGTACACCCCTCACCCCTTCCCCCCTGAGAATTATCAGTCCACTCCCTTTCTGTGCTCCTGATTCTATTATATTCACCAATTTACTCTGTTGATCAAATTTTTAATTCACTTAATTTTTAGATTCACTTGTTGATAGATATGTATTTGTTGTTCATAATTTTTTGTCTTTTACCTTTTTCTTCTTCCTCTTCTAAAAGAGTACCTTTCAGCATTTCATATAATACTGGTTTGGAGTTGATGAACTCCTTTAGCTTTTTCTTATCTGTGAAGCTCTTTATCTGCCCTTCAATTCTGAATGTTAGCTTTGCTGGATAGATTATTCTTGGTTGTAGGTTCTTGCTATTCATCACGTTGAATATTTCTTGCCACTCCCATCTGGCCTGCATCCTTTCTGTTGAGAAATCAGCTGACAGTCGTATGGGTGCTCCCTTGTAGGTAATGAACTGTTTTTCTCTTGCTGCTTTTAATATTCTCTCTTTCTCTTTTGCTCTTGGTATTTTAATTATGATGTGTCTTGGTGTAGTCCTCTTTGGATTCCTTTTCTTTGGGGTTCTGTGTGCTTCCTGGACTTGTAAGTCTATTTCTTTTACCAGATGTGGGAAGTTTTCAGTCATTATTTCTTTAAACAGGTTTTCAGTATCTTGCTCTCTCTCTTCTTCTGGCACCCCCACAATTCTGATGTTGGTATGCTGAAAGCTGTCCCAGAGTCTCCTTACATTATGTTCACATTTTTGGATTCTTTTCTCTTCTTGCTTTTCCAGTTTTTTTACTTGATTCTTGCCTTTCTCTAATCTGCTGTTAGGACTCTGTATAATATTTTTTATTTCAGTCAGTGTATGTTTAATTTCTATTTGGTCCTTTATCATCTTTAGTAGGACCTTTTCCATCTCTAGTTGGCTCTTTTGTATCGCTAGTTGGTCCTTTTTCATCTCCTCTTGGGTCTCACTAAATTTATCGAATTTTTCTAGCATATTCTTGAAAAACCTTACAAGCGTGGTTTTGAACTCTATATCCAGTCGTTTGTTTTCCTCCATTTCTTTTTTTTTTTTTAATTTTTATTAATTTTTTATACATATCTCCCCATTGCCCCCCCTCCCTCCCAGGCGTACCCCGACCCCCCAGTGTCTGTGATCATTGGTTATGTTTATAAGCATGCATACAAGTCCTTTGATTGATCACTTATTTACCTCACCTAACTTTAATCTTTCTGCTATAATTTCACAGTCTGTTTGATGCTTTATGATTTTTGTCCTCCTGAGAATTATCAGTCTACTCCCTTTCTGTGCTCCTGATTCTATTATATTCACCAGTTTATTCTGTTGATCAGATTTTTAATTCACTTAATTTTTAGATTCACTTGTTGACAGATGTGTATTTGTTGTTCATAATTTTTTGTCTTTTACCTTTTTCTTCTTCCTCTTCTAAAAGGGTACCTTTCAGCATTTCATATAATACTGGTTTGGAGTTGATGAACTCCTTTAGCTTTTTCTTCTCTGTGAAGGTCTTTATCTGCCCTTCAATTCTGAATGATAGCTTTGCTGGATAGATTATTCTTGGTTGTAGGTTCTTGTTGTTCATCACGTTGAATATTTCTTGCCACTCCCGTCTGGCCTGCATCGTTTCTGTTGAGAAATCAGCTGACAGTCGTATGGGTGCTCCCTTGTAGGTAATAAACTGTTTTTCTCTTGCTGCTTTTAATATTCTCTCTTTCTCTTTTGCTCTTGGCATTTTAATTATGATGTGTCTTGGTGTAGTCCTCTTTGGGTTCCTTTTCTTTGGGGTTCTGTGTGCTTCCTCGACTTGTAAGTCTATTTCTTTTACCAGATGTGGGAAGTTTTCAGTCATTATTTCTTTAAACAGGTTTTCAGTATCTTGCTCTCTCTCTTCTTCTGGCACCCCCACAATTCTGATGTTGGTACGCTTGAAGCTGTCCCAGAGGCTCCTTACATTATCTTCACATTTTTGGATTGTTTTCTCTTCTTGCTTTTCCAGTTGAATGTTTTCTGCTTCTTTATATTTCAAATTTTTGACTTGATCCTTGCCTTTCTCTAGTCTGCTGTTAGTACTCTGCATAATAGTTTTCATTTCAGTCAGTGTATTTATTATCTTCTCTTGGGTCTCACTAAATTTATCCATCTTTTCTAGCATATTCTTGCAAAACCTTATAAGCGTGGTTTTGAACTCTATATCGAGTCGTTTTTTTTCCTCCATTTCTTTTGCTTGTAATCCCTTCCCTTGTCTCGGCATTTTCACTGTGCCGGGAAACTTCTGTGCTGGATTCAGCCGCAGAAGCCTCTGCTGAGCTTGGGAGGGTGGAGTCTCAGGGCTTAAGGGACCGCCTTGCCTTCCAGTCGGCCCCGCCCTCCACGGCCCCTGAGTCTCCCGTGACTGGGTAATGGCTGGAGCGGTCCTTGTGTGCGCGCGCACCCGCAGCGCCTCTGACCGCTGCCTTTCCGGCTCCCCTGCGAACCAGGACCACACGAGTCTAGGTCCCCAGGGTTTCGCCCAAAACAGGGGCCCAGTGGACTCAGAAGTGGCACAGTTGGGAGGGTCTGTCTCCCGCCCACTCGTGAAAGCCAGCGGCACAATCAGCAATCCGTCCTCCGCGTGGTGCCGTGCGCGACCAGACCTCCGATCCTTTGCAACTCCCCTAAATTTCCGTGCACTTCTCCCTTTTCACAGTCCAAACTCCCCCGTATGAGTTTCGGCTGGATCTGGGGTTTAGTGTCGCAGGATAAGGGGTTCAATGCCGTTGAGAGTCTCCGTTTCCCGCCTGCCAGAGAAAGCCAGCCAGGTACTCCGGCACCGCTCTCTCAGCGCGCGTCTCCGTACCTCAGCTTTTTGCAGCTCCTCTGGGTCTCCGTGAGCCCCTCTCTTTCCCTCTAGTTGTAGAACTTCCACTCAGCCAGCTTTCCTGTGGTTCTGGATGATGTCCGTTCTGTCTTTTAGTTGCAGTTTTGAAATTGTTGTGCGAGGCAGCAGTATAGGTGTTTACCTATGCCGCCATCTTGGATTCTCCCCTCCATTTCTTTTGTTTGTGATCCCTTCCCTTGTTTCGGCATTTTCACTATGCAGGGGAAACTTCTGTGTTGGATTCAGCCTTAGGATACCAGATGCAAAACCGAAGAAGCCTCTGTTGAGCTTGGGAGGGGTGGAGTCTCAGGGCTTAAGGGACCGCCTTGCCTTCCAGTCGGCCCCGCCCTCCACGGCCCCCGAGTCTCACGTGACTGGGTAATGGCTGGAGAAGTCCTTGTGCGCACACCCGCAGTGCCTCTAACCGCTGCCTTTCCGGCTCCCCTGAGCACTAGGACCACACGAGTCTAGGTCCCCAGTGTTTCGCCCGAAACAGGGGCTTAGTGGAGTCAGAAGTGGCACAGCTCGGAGGGCCTGTCTCCCGCCCACTCGCGAAAGCCAGCGGCACAATCAGCAATCTGTCCTGCGCGCAGCACCGTCCGCGTGCGAGACCAGACCTGATCTTCTGCGACTCCCCTAAATTTCCGTGCACCTCTCCCTTTTCACAGTCCAAACTCCCCCCGTATGAGTTTCGCTGGATCTGGGGTTTAGTGTCATAAAATAAGGGGTTCAATGCCGTTGGGAGTCTCCTTTTCCCTCCCGCCAGAGAAAGCCAGCCAGGTACTCCGGCACCCGCTCTCTCAGCGCGCGCGTCTCAGTACCTCGGCTTTTTGCAGTTCCTCTGGGTCTCCGTGAGCCCCTCTCTTTCCTTCTAGCTGTAGAACTTACACTCCGCCAGCTTTCCTGTGGTTCTGGATGATGTCCGTTCTGTCTTTTAGTTGTAGTTTTGAAATTGTTGTGCGAGGCAGCAGTGTAGGTGTTTACCTATGCTGCCATCTTGGATTCCACCAATTTGTTTTCTTTTTAATATATTTTAATTGATATCAGAAAGGAAGGGAGAGGGAGAGAGAGGTAGAAACATCAATGATGAGAATCATTGATAGGCTAGCTGCCTTCTGCACATCCCCCACTGGCAATCAAGCCCACAACCCAGGCATGTGCCCTTGAGAGAAATCAAACTTAGGACCCTTCAGTCCACAGGCCAATGCTCTATCCACTGAGTCAAACCAGCCAGGGCTCCCTCCTGATTTTTATCTGCCACATGTGGGTGTGGGAGCAGCCCATTCTGTATCTTTGCTTCTCCTATCAGTCTCAGTGAGCTTCTTCTTATTCTTTTTAAAAATACAAAATTTATTGCCCTAGTTTGTTTTTCTCGGTGATTAAAGCATTGGCCTGCAGACTGAAGGGGATTCTAAGTTTGATTCTAGTCAAGGGCGCATGCCGGGTAGGCAGCCGATCAGTGATTCTCTCTCATCATTGATGTTTCTATCTCTCTCTCCCTTCCTTCCTCTGAAATCAATAAAAAAAATTTTTTAATTCATTGTTTTTAGAGAGAGAGAAACATTAACTTATTGTTCCACTCATTTATGCATTCATTCATTGCTTCTTATTTGTACTCTGATTGAAAATCAAACTTGAAACCTTGGTGTGTCGGGACCAAGCTTTAACTCAGCCAAGGCCTCGATGTGGCTTTTTTTCATCCTTAATCATAGGATTTCTGTTCAGCTATATTTCAAGTGGTTTTGAATGATAGATGTTCTGTAGTTTAGTTGTAATTTTTAAAATATGTCTATTTTTATTGATTTCAGAGAGAAAGAAAGATGGAGAGGGAGATAGAAATATCAATAATGAGAGAGAATCATTGATAGGCTGCACACCTCACACTGGGGATTGAGCCTGCAACTGGGGCATGTACCCTGACTAGGAACCAAATCTTGACCTCATGGTTCCATAGGGTGACACTCATCCACTGAGCCACACTGGCCAGGCTAGTTGTAATTTTGATGTGATTGTTGGAGCTGCAAGTACAGCAGTTACCTATGCTGTGATCTTGACTGAAAGACTAATTATTCTTTCTCAGCTTCATTTCCTCCTTTGTAAAGGGAGCATAATCATCACTTCCTCAAAAGGTTGAAGTGAGGATAATGAAAGTATTGCATGTGTAAAGACCCAGAATATATTGTATGATCAATAAATATTATATTTATGATGTGTTGGGGATGGTGCAGGAAGACTTCTCTAAGGAGGTGGAACTCTGTAAAACCTAAACTGAACACTACTAGTATAGGCAGCAAAAGAGCAAAAATAGTTATTACAATCATGAGGAATGATATGAGCAATATAAAGAATACAGTAAGGCAAATTTATAGACCAATTTTGGGCTTTCTTGCTATACTACTATAATATCCCATACTTACGGAGTTTTTAGGGTCTAATTCTAAAAACCCATTCTTGGAAAGCAAGAAATGTATCACTTATGGCTGTTGCTATACTCCCAGTACCTAACCTATTGCCTGATGCATAGCAGACACTATAATGCTGAATGGGTGAAGAAATAAATAGGTCCAGGGTCAGTTGCAAAATTAAACAAAGATAGATTCTTTAACATTTAAATTCTTTATTGTTGAAGGTATTACATATGTCTCCTTTCCCACCTCATTGACATCTCCCCAGCCACTCCTGCTCCCAGCACATGCCCTTACCCCCTCAATGTCTGTGCCCATTGGTTATGCTTATCTACATGCATACAAGTCCTTTGGTTGATCTCTTACCCCCCAGAGATGGATTTTGTGGAACAATGTCAGTGACATACGTTTTATCAGCAGGATATCTTTTATTCTCCTATGAGGTAGCTATTTTATTTGAATCACAATGGGGGGTGGTTTTATATTCTTGGTAACATAAAGACAGCAGCTTGGTTATGGTCTGATTTGGGACTTTAATAAAGTATCTTCAAAAGAAGTTAAAGTCCATTAGAAATATGTAACTTTCATAACCGGTTATTAATAGACTAGTGGCATGGTACATGAAATTCGTGCACTGAGGGGCAAGTACTTTAGCCCAGCCTGTGCCCTCTCTCAGTCTGGGACCCCTTGGGGGATGTCCGCCTGCTGGCTTGTGGCTGGATGACCTTCTGCCGATGCACAGCCTGCTGCTTGATCTTCAGCAGCTGCTGCACATGCACAGGCTGGGCCACTATGGTCTGTCCTGGGAACACCATTGAGTTGGCTGAGTCAAGCAGAGGCAGACTCACCCTGAGTTCCCTGCACTTCTGAGAGTCACTGAGATGTTCAGACTAACTGCCTTCTACAGAGAACAGCACCAAGATTGGGACTAAGCTGGCAGTTGGACATCCCTCTCACAGTTCAGGACTCCTTGAGATATACCAATGCACCAAGCAGCAGGCAGCCAGGGAGAAGCCTGAATCAGGACTGGACACTGTGCCTCTCACACTCATCGTGGCCTACTGTGTCTGCTGCCACTGCTCGGTAATGCTGCCACAGAGTTGGGAGAGGCTCCTGATGATGTGGCAGCTGTGCTTACCAGCCATGAGCCTGGCTTCTGGCTGAGCGGTGCTCCCCGTGTGGAAGCACACTGACCACCAGGAGGCAGCTCCTACATTGAGAGTCTGCCCCCTGTTGGTCAATGCACATCATAATGACTGGTCATTCTGATCATTCTGCTGTTAACGGTCGCTTAGGCTTTTATTATATAGATAGAATAAACTTGCTTAATTAAACCTGCTTTCTGATTTAGCTAAACTTTTTCCAGTCCAGTGAAACACCCCAACTTCTCTTTCAGGTAATTGTCAGCAACACAGCAGTAAATAGCAACAAGAAGCAGATTATTATTATAGATCATGCAGGGAGGACAAAGGGTAAAATATTTATCTGTAACAGTGTTTTACTATATCCTCTGTAGTGAGAAAACCTGAAGTCATTTTCAAGGTCCACTATTTCTTGCTTCTTTTCAGTAGGGTCAAGTTTCTAAACTTTCTAAATCTCTGTTTTCTGGCTAATGAAAAGAAAATAGGATTCTACCAAATCACCTATCTACCTATTCCAGGACTTCAGTGAAGATCAAATGAGATGAGGCATGGGAAAACACTTCACAAACATTTGGTTAAAGTGTAAAATATTTGCACATGGCTATAAAGCAAGTCGTGTTCCTGGGCTGAAGAAACTCCAAAGAGGCTAGTCGCTAGGGAGAGGAAGCCAGGTATTGCTATATGACATCATTACTCAGGCGTCCACAGCCACCATTTCTGGTCTGGGCTGGGCTGTGGGCTGCATTTTGCACCATGGGGTCTTGACAGTGTTGGCTACAGTTGGGTGGGCCATTACTATGGGGTGGTGGCAGGGTCGATGTCCCACTTGGGGAAGCTGACTGTTGGTTTGTGGGCATCAGGTCCATGGTATCAGCCAGTGTGCATCATGGCAGCTCCTGCACTGAGCGTCTGGCCCCTAATGGTCAGTGCACATCATAGCAGATGGCCAGAGGGATATTTGCATAGTAGCCTTTTTTATACATAGATTTATATATATAGATTCTAGAACAGATCTCTGAACAATTCTTTACTGTGGCACAAGATCTTCAGTTAAAAGCAAGTGCAATTAACCTTCTAACACTATCTCTTTTTTAACACTTTCTATAAAACATTAATTTATATGAGACATATTTTTATAACTTATAAAATCATCATTTTTGCTCTCCCTTTCTGTAGCTTCACTGTATTTCTTCAATATAATTTTTTAAATATATATTTTACTGATTTTTTTATAGAGAGGAAGGGAGAGGAATAGAACGTTAGAAATATCGATGAGAGAAAGACATCGATTAACTGCCTCCTGCACACCTCCTACTGGGGATATGCCTATAACCAAGATACATGCCCTTGACCGGAATCGAAGCTGGGACCTTTCAGTCTGCAGGCTGATGCTCTATCCACTGAGCCAAATCAGTTTTGGCTTCAATAGAATTTTGATGAAAATTATAGCCTTTCTTTTTATGCTGCTAAAAATATGTTATCTAAAATACAAGTGTTGCCCTAGCTGGTTTGGCTCAGTGGATAGAGCATCGACCTGCAGACTAAAAGGTCCTGGGTTTGATTCTGGTCAAGAGCATGTGCCTTAGTTGTGGGCACATCCCCAGTAGGAGATGTGCAGGAGGCAGTTGATGGATGGTTCTTTCTCAGTGATGTTTCTGACTCTCTATCCCTCTGCCTTCCTCTCTGTAAAAAAATCAATAAAATATATATTTTAAGAAAATAATAAAAATAAAATAAAATACAAATGTTAGCCCAGCTGGCATGGCTTAGTGCTTGAGTGTCAACCTATGAACCAGGAGGTCTCAGTTCGATTCCATGTCAGAGCACATGCCCAGGTTGCAGACTTGATGCCTGGTGGCTGTGGCATACAGGAGACAGCTGACCAATGATTCTATCATCATTGATGTTTCTATCTCTTGTTCCCTCTTCCTTCCTCTCTGAAATCAATAAAAATACTTTTTTAAAAAAAAGATTATAAAATACAGGGGTTGGCAAAAGTAGGTTTACAGTCATTCTTATAGGAAAATATATAATACTATAGGCCCAGTGCATGAAATTGGTGCACTGGGGGGGCGGGTTTGGGGAGGGGTCTCTCAACCCAACCTGCACCCTCTCGCAGCTTGAGACGCCTTAAGGGATCTCCCCCTGCAGTCCAGGGCTTTCACAGTCTGGGACCCCTTGCTCCTTACCACCCACCTGTAGCAGAGGCAGGAGAGGCTCCTGCCACTGCCGCTGTGCTTGCCTGCCGTGAGCCCAGCTTCTGTCTGAGCAATGCTCCCCCTTGGGAGTGCACTGACCATCAGGGGGAAGCTCCTGCGTTGAGTGTCTGCTCCCTGGTGGTCAGTGGGCATCATAGCAACTGGTTGTTCCGCCATTTGGTCGATTTCCATATTAGGTTTTTATTATATAGGACAAGATATTATAAGAATAAACTCTGCTTTATGTACTCACAACTGCAAATCCACTTTTTCCCACTCCTTTATACTTTTAAAGTGTTATGGATAATGGAGATATAGGCTCACCTCTGCCTCTCTTTAGTATCTATGTAGTGATCAAAACAGCAACTTCCTTTCTTCACTTTTTTTCATATTTTTTATTATTCAATCAGGCTCCCATATCAGTATATTGAAAGCTGCTCATTCTTTTTACAATTGCACAGTATTTCACTTATGGATTTATAATTGTTTATTTAATCAGTTCTCTATAGGTCAGTTGTTTTCAACAGGGAACTGGAAAAGATTTTGTCCAATTCCACCCCAGGCTCAGGAGACATTTGTCAGTGTCTCTGGCCATTTTGGTTTTAGGGGGAGAATTCTACTGGCATCTGGTGGGCAGAGGCTAGGGATGCTGCTAAACATAAGGCACAGGATGCCCCCACAACAAAGAATCTATTTGGTCTAAAGTATCAACTAGTACTGAGATGAGAAAACCTGCTATAGATAGACACATGGGCTGCTTCCAATCTTGACTAGTACAAATAATTCAACAGACAACTTTGGAAATTGGTCATTTTGTAAAAATGCAAATATATATTTTTAGGACGACTTGCTAGAAGTGAGATTGCTGGGTCAAAGAATAAATGCATTTAAAATGCCTTCCAAATTCACTTCAAAGGATTGTAGGTTTTTTATTCCCAACAATAGTTTATTCATTTCCATAATCTTATCAACAGAGTTTGTAGTCACACTTTTGCATTTTAGCAATCTGAAAGGTGCAGGATGTTATTTCAAGGAACTTTAATTTTCAATTATGTTATCATAACATCTTTTTATATTTGTAAAGGCTATTTGAATTTCATTTTCTGTTGCCTGAGTGTGAAATTCAGTTGTCTAAATATTGGATGGGGTTTTCAGAGGAAGGGATCTGGACAACTGCTTCCTCCACAGTGTCATACAAGAAACCACCAGGGTGGAGGGGAGCCAGAGGACTTTGTTCTCTTATCTGGGAAAGAGTCAAAACTTCTATTTTATTTTTTTTTAAATACATTTTATTGAGAAATAAATTAAAATTCCAAGAAACTTGCAAGTACAAAAAAACCCTCTGTATGCTTTACCTAGATTCACCTATTGTTCACATATTAACATTTTGCCCATTTGTGTTATCAGTGTCTCCACAAAAAAAATGGAGACATTTGAGAGTAAGTTGCATAGCTAATAGCTCGTCACCCCTAAATACTTTCATGTTTATTTCCTAAAATTGAGGACATTCTCTTCCATTACATCAGGACAGTTTGCAACTTTAGTCAATTTAACATTGATATACTCTAGCATCCATCCAATTGTGTCCTACACAGCATTTCCCCCTCCCATAAAGCTTCTAGCCTGGGATCAAACAAGGCAAATAGCTTTACTGACCCACCTATATCTTTTATGTCCTCCGTATTTTTGATGAATATAGTTCCCTCACCTCATTTTTTAAAATTTGATTGCTATTTTTCCATAATTAGAATCAGTTTATACATCAGTTTATTCTTGGCCAGAATTCTAAGTGATGTCTACTTTTTGTATAGTCACCTGCACCTCATTAATTAGGGTAAAACTTCTATTTTAATTGAACTATCAAGATGGGAAAATCACCAAAGATAGATGATTTTAGGAATCTTCCAGTTGTTGGATTCTTGCAGCTAAGAACCTACCTGCTTGATAATGGAATTTCTAGAGAATTCCACAAGAATGCAAAAATCCATGAAGAAAGTGATTCTGGTGTTTTTGTTCATTGATGTATTCCCAGAATCTAGAACAGTGTTTGGTACCTAGCAAGTACTCAAAAAATAGTTGTATTATAGGAATATGATAATGGGAATAAAACGAAAATAGCAGGAAATAAAATCTACTGAATTTGTTGGCTGGGACTTGGGATATCAAGGGAAATAAAGAAGTAAAGAAGACCTGGTAGATTAGCAAACTGGTAACTCTGGGAATTACAGTCCCATTGATATGGAAATGTCCAGTTAGAGAAGTTAGTTTGTGGGCCTATTGAGTTAGAGGAAATGACAGGATATGTAAATAGAAAATGCCTAAAAGGCACCTCTATCTCCATCAATAATGTGCTCAAATATTTCCAGTACTAATAATAGCCTACTTCACTCCACTCTTGATCTGCTTATCTCCTCTTCAAGCCTGGAGGGTGTCATTTTTCTGACCTGCAGGGGCTTGGTGGTTTGGCACCAACCTATGAACCACGAAGTAACAGTTTGATTCCCAGATAGGGCAGATAAGTCCACACTCAACAACTGAGTCACGGCTGGGCAGTCTTTTTGAAGCTATCAGTTTCCTTCCTCTCTCTCAACTTGAAATTTATTTATTGAAGAAAACATTTTTTGTCCTGTGTTTTCCACAGTCTGAATTTTGCTGTGTTTCCCCATGATATTGTTTAATTTATTCTTTTATCCTCTGTATTTCCTACAAATTGATAGTTTAGGTCTAAGTTATGTTTGATTAAATTTAGGTTGGTCTTAACAGCAATTTTTTTTTTTGGAAAGGCTGCTTCATATGTGGTATTAGGCATTTACATCAAAAGACACACAATGATTATCTCTCTTTTTAGTTATCTCTCTTTTTGTAATGTTAGCAGCCATGATCAAGGCCTACAACCATTAATTCACAATGGATTATAAAATGATGACATTCTATCAATCCTTCTGCATTTTTAGATAGAATATGTCTATCTTAAGAAATTTTCTCTCATCAACCATTTGGTAGAGTCCATATAGGAAAGGCAAAATAAATGGTTTGATTCTTTTCCTTATATATTGATTTTCAAAATAATGTGTTGGTAACCTAGCATTCACTATGAATTCATGGATCCCAATAAAGTTTATGTTTTTCAACTCATTATAATTGTTTTCTTTATTAATAACTTATTAAAAATTAAACTATTATATTTTTGGCCATCTGGCTTCTGAGTTCCTTTGTTGTGACTCCAGTGGTCTTTAGTTGTCTTCTTGATTTCTGGCATTACAAAATATTCCAAGCTTGTCTTTTCTATTTTCTGCCTTAGTTGGAATCAGCCATTTCTCCTAGGACTTCTTTCAGTGAGAAATAGTGCATACAGCCTACAAACTGGGCACTACAGTTGCTCATTACTTCTGGTTTGTCATTGTTTACAGACCAATTCAAATTCAGCACTGCAGGGATTTTCCTCTTCTCTTTTGCATGTATGTATCCATTCTCCTCTGCAAAAATCCCATTTCTAAATGATGCCAATGCAATTGCTTATTTTCTTTAATCCACAATGAACTCACAATAATCTCAGGATACACCAACACCTCTATCAATACCAAAAAAGTTTGAGGTTTTGTGTTGTTTCTGTTTTTTGTATTTCTTTTGCTTTTGCAATTCTTTTTTTTTTTTTTTAGAGTATATACCAATAGGAATGCGCAAATTACTATATTTTAAAGTTACTTGGGATAGTTCCTGTCTGTGTGATTATGCCACCAACCAAATATATGACTTTGTTTCATTTTGCTTCCAATTTTTAGAGATTTAACAAAATTCATTTTGTTTTATATTAAATATTTTCATAGTTCCAGAGTCTAAACTACAAAAAACAAGGTATAATTAAACACATCTTTACCCCTGTTTCCTCTGTCCCACTGCTTTTTTCTCCCACAGGTAACCATTTAAAAAGTTGTGTGATTTATCACTCTATAATATGTAGCCCTGTTGATGTGGCTCAGTGGATGAATGTCCACCAATGAACCAGGAGGTCAAGGTTTGATTCCTGGCTTAGTCCCCAGTAGGGGGCGTGAAGGAGGCAGCCAATTGATGATTCTCATCATTGGTGTTTCCATCTCTCTCTTCCTCTCCCTTCCTCTCTGAAATCAATTTTTAAAAATATGTATTTTTTTTAAGTCTATAGGTAAATATATATATGTTGTAGGTGGTAGGAAGGGCACCAGCTTTCTGACCAGTGAGTGAAGTTAGACCAAACCTGAGTTCAGCAACCTCAGTATTTGGGTTCTGGCTAGGAAAGAGTTCAAAACAAGAACCAAACTGTAAGAGAACATTTGTTGGGTAAATTACAGAGGTAGAAAAAATAATTTCTAGAAATTGGCTTAGGAAACAAGTTATGAAGGTAAAGGACCAGCCATTGGAGCTTGGGAGTGAGGAAAGTAATGGTAATGTGCCTGGCAGAGAGGGGTGAGGAGGAAGGAAAAGCAAAAGGCATGGGCGTGCTCCCAGGAGGGAGAGTGCACAGGGTCCTCCATCCTAAGGGTAGTAAGGGTGGAGATTTTAGGAAAGATCCCAGGGAAAGATCTCAAAAGCATATTCAGCAATTTTCCAGGTGTGTCTTTACAGGGTTGTGGTCTCCACAGATTGATTGGTGGCACCAGGGTAGGGGGTCATTATTCAGTGCAGTTGGTCCTGATGTCAGCCATGGCTGGTTTTGTTGCTTATCTGGACCTGAAGCTGAAATACAACTGAGGCCTAGATGTTATCTCTAGAGAGGAAAGGTCAGAGGGTCTAAACCACAAGACCAGTAATATGCTAATGGAGAAAAAGTCATTCTGTGGGAGAGGTCCCACCCTACAATTGATTGTCCAATGCTAAAATGCTAGGCACCTGGGGTTTTCCATCCTGGTGACCTTCTGTACTTGGCCCATTGTCCTTGCTCTGCTCATGTCTATCTAATTACCTACAGAATATACCTTCATTTTTTCTATTCCTGATTAGATAAACTGATCATTGCTACAGCATATTCAGTCTTAATTGTTTGTTGTGTTAGTGAGCAGAATCTCAGGGTTTAATGAAAGTCTTATTCTTGAAAAGAAAACACAGAAATAAACTTATGATATCTCTCATTCATGTTCTTTGTGAATATTTGATGTCTCATGTAACACTGTGATTCTCATACTGAGTTATCCAGATATCCTGCCCTTGAAAAGTTCTAGAGAAACACCAATGAAATTTTAGTCACCAACTTTACTTCTTCTGTAGTATTTGAGACTCAGTTTCTGTTGATGGTATTTTAAAGATTTTATCACCAGCCTTTGTTAAATTTAACAGCCTTTTATAAGTATAATTATCTAAATTTTTATTACATTTTAAACTTGATGCTTCTTGCTTGATGACTTAGCAAGAACTATATTACTTTCAGCACTAAAATCCTATTAGCATTAAATTGTAAAATTTAATATTTCAGAAAAGTTTCTTGCAGAAACAATGTTTCAACTCAGTTCAGTAAATATCTTGTGAAAAGCAGTATAGTGAAAGTTTTGCTCAAAGCCTGATAATCACAAATTGAAGTACTAATTATCTTCTATGCTCCTAGTACAAACTTAATAACAGAGCAATGTAAAGTTGAAAAATACTTATTTCCTACCTCCCAAGGAAGTCACAGATTAGTGAAGGAAATAAGCAAAATTTACAACTAATGACAATATAAACCAGACTATGTGGTACCCAGTTGTGATTATAAGCAAATGATAAATAAATGTGTAGGTTAAGTTAGGAGTGGCTTCACAAAACTAGTGACATTTGCTGTAGGCCTTCAAGGATGAATAAAACGAAGAAAGATGAGATGGAGGGCACAGGCAGAGGGAACAGGATGAAATAAGGCAGAGCAGTAAATAAAACCATTGCAAACTCATCTGATGTGCCTAAAAGAGCAAGTGGAAATAGGTAGAAAATGGTAGACATAGAGCCAAGATGGGAACACAGGGAAAGTGTATATTTTTAGTGGAGGGAGTGGAGGAAATAGTGATAGGTGATAAGTAACAGTTGAAGGCATAGAATAAATGAACCAGTTTAGGAACAGTTGACTAGAAAATGAAAAAGAAAAGAACTAAAGAAGAAGTGTTGTGGTTTTTATTTAAGGACTCAGCAGAGAAAGAGAAATCAGCAAACATGTAAATGGAAAATCCATCAGAAAGGTATTGAGGTTTGCCCTGGCCAGTGTGTCTCAGGGGTTAGAGCCTTAGCCCAACCACCAAAGAGTCATGGGTTTGATTCCCTGTCAAAGGCACATACCTGGGTTGCAGGTTCAATCTATGGTCCTAGTCAAGGCCCATGCAATGCAGGAGCTAACGAATCAATGTGTCTCTTTTGCATTGCCTTTCCCTCTATATATATTTCTCTCTCTTTCTCCCTCTTCCTCCCTCCCTTCCACTCTAAAAATCAATGGAAAAAATATCCTCCAGTGAGGGTTAATAACAAAAAAGTATTAAGGTTTGAAGATTCTTATTTTATTTCTTTTTTTAGTTTAAAAAATGAGTGGGCTTTATTTTTTTAGACCGGTTTAAGGCTTACAGAAAAATTGAGTAGAAAGTACAGAGAGTTCCCATGTACTCCCTCCCTGCCTCAATTTCCCCTATTATTAATATCACTAGAGGCCCGGTTCACAAAATTCGTGCACGGGAGAGGGGTATCCCTCAGCCTGGCCTGCACCCTCTCTAATCTGGGACCCCTTGGGGGATGTTCAACTGTCGGGATTGGGCCTAGACTGGCAGTTGGACATCCCTCTCACAATCTGGGGCCACTGGCTCCTAATGGCTCACTTGCCTCCTGGCCTGATCTCCCTAACTGCCCTTCCCTGACAGCCTGATCACCCTAACTGCTCTCCCGTCAGCCTGATCCCCCTAACTCAGTGGTTCTCAATCTTTGTAATGCCGCAACCCTTTAAAACAGTTCCTCATGTTGTGATGACCTCCAACCATAAAATTATTTTTGTTGCTACTTCATAACTGTAATTTTGCTACTGCTAATGAATCATAATGTAAATATCTGTGTTTTCTGATGGTCTTAGGATCTACAGCAGAGGTTCTTTGATTAAAAAAAACTTAAATATGACTAATTATAAAGTATCACCATAAAGAACAATAAAAGATGAATAAGTTCTACACTTCTTTAGTTTTTTTCCTTTTCATTTTCTAGTTCTCTACAGCAGTGGTTTTCTGATGATCTTAGGCTCTACAAGCAGTGGTTCTCAACCTGTGCGTCATGACCCACAGATTGAGAACAGCTAGCAGGGTCACCTACCATCAGAAAACACAGATTTTTACATTACAATTCATTAACAGTAGCAAAATTACAGTTATGAAGTAGCAACAAAAATAATGGTATGGTTGAGGGTCACCACAACATGAGGAACTGTATTAAAGGGTTGCGGCATTAGAAAGGTTGAAAACCACTGAAACTGTTCTCCCCTGCCAGCCTGATCACCCCTAATTGCCTCTGCCTTGGTCTCACCACCATGGCTTGGTCTGGAAGGATGTCCAGTCTAATTAGCATATTACCCTTTTATTAGTATAGAAGACAGAGGCCTGGTGCATGGGAGGGGGCCAGCTGGTCTGCCCTGAAGAGAGTCCCAGATTAAAGTGGTGGTCTCAGATCAGGGTGGGGGGAATCCCCTTAGGAGATGGGGCCAGCCTAGGTAAGGGGCTGCCAGGGGTTTGGCCATGCCCCATCAGGGAGGGGGTCACTGCTAGGGAGCAAGCCACCTGTGTGAGGGACCTGAAGTGGTTTGAAGTCTAGCCAGCCCCTCATGGGTGGGGGTCCCTGCTGAGGGCGGGGCAGCTGGGCAAGGGCCTGGGGTGGTTTACAGGCCAGCCAAGCCCCTGGCTTTGCTCAAAAGGTCTCCTGGTCTAATTAGCATTTTACTCTTTTATTAGTATAGATGCTTTGATGTGCTATATGTGTTAAAATTGATAAACCAACATTGATACATCATCATTTATTAAAGTCTATAATTTACATTAAGGTTCACTCTTTGGGTCTTATAATTATATGGGCTTTTTATTGTGCTTCTTGATGCTTTTTCTCACTTTAGAGATACATCTTGATGAATTTATTCATCTTATATTGTTCTTTATAGTGATACTTTATAATTAGTCATATTTAAGATTTTTTTTTAATCAAAGAACTTTTCTTGAGAATGTCTTCAATTCTGGGTTTCATGGAGATATTTATCATTAGTCTCCAAAATAGGTACTAGAAAATAAAAAATTCACATAAGCACATAGTCACACTTCTATTATTTTCTATTTCCAATTTAAATATGAACCATGGATGACACATTTCTTTCTTTTTAAATATGTAGTTTATGAATATATTTAAATCTTTAAAAAAAGGAAGTAGTTTTATGGGAATATAGACATCTAAATATATTTTTAAATTAAATCTTTATTGTTAAAAGTATTACATATGTTTCCCCATTGACCCCTTCTAGCCTGCCCCCATTCCTTGCCCCAGGCCTTCACTACCCTATTGTCTGTATCCATGGGTTATGCATATATGCATACAAGTTCTTTGGTTGACCACTTCCCACCTACTCACTCTCCCCTGCCTTCCCTCTGAGATACCACAGTCTGTTCTATGCCTCTATGTCTCTGGATGTATTTTGTTTATCAATTTATTTTGTTTATTAGATTCCACATATGAAAGAGATCATGTGATACTTGTCTTTCTCTAACTTGCTTATTTTGCTTAGCACAATACTCTCCAGGTCCCTCCATGCTATCTCAAAGGGTAAGAGACCCTTCTTTTTTACTTCTGCATACTATTCCTTGGTATAAATGGGCTCATCTACTGATGGGCACTTGGGCTGGTCCCTGATCTTAGCTATAGTAAATTGTGCTGCTATGAACAGAAAGAGTGCATATATTCTTTCTGATTGGTGCTTCAGATTTCTTAGGATATAATCCTAGAAGTGGGATCACTGGCTCAAATGACAGTTCCATATTTAATTTTTTGAGGAAACCCCATAATGTTTTCCATAATGGCTGCACCAGTCTGCATTCCCACCAGCAGTGTACTAGGGTTTCCTTTTCTCCACATCATCGCCATTTGTTGATTTGTTGATGGTAGCCATTCTGACGAGTGTGAAGTGATACCTCGTTGTTTTAATTTGCATCTCTCTGATAATCAGTGGCTTTGAGTATTTTTTCATATGTCTCTTAGCCCTCTGTATGTCCACTTTTGAGAAATGTCTATTTAGATCCTTTGCCCATTTTTAAATTGATTGTTGGTCTTCCTTTTGTTAAGTTGTATGAATTCCTTATATTTTTTTTACATTAACCTTTTATCAGATGTATCATTTGCAAATATGTTCTGCCATACAGTGGGTTCCCTTTTCATTTTGTTGACATTTTCTATTGCTGTGCAGAAGCTTTTATTTTGATATAGTCCCATTTCTTTATTATCTCCTTGGTTTTCTTTGCCCTAAGAGATGTATCCGTAAACATATTGTTGTGAGAGATGTCTGAGATTTTGCTGCCTATGGTTTCTTCTAGGATTTTTATGGTTTCATGACTTATATTTAAGTCTTTTATTCATTTTGAGTTTATTCTTGTGTATGGTGTAGTTGATAGTCTAGTTTAATTTTTTTTGTATGTATCCGTCCAATTTTCCCAACACCATTTATTGAAGAGACTGTCTTGGACTCCATTGTATGTTCTTGCCTTCTTAGTCAAATATTAATTGAGCGTAATGGCTTGTGGATACCCAAATATTAATAATATTTATCTATACATTGATTTTGAGTAATTTTTATTTTATGCTTTATACTTTTTATGTTTCTCTAGAAATAACACCAATATTTTGTAATTGGAAACAATATATCTGTTAAAGACAACTATTGACTTGTACAAACGTTTTTTGCTTTTGTGAAATACGGAGGAAAATTTTAATATTTTATTGCAATGAAAATATATGTTAAAAACAACTACCCTTTTACAGAAGTATTTAGAAGTAAAATTAAGGCCAAAGCAAAAGTAATTTTATGGCTTAAAAGCACTTTAGTCCCAAGGATATAAAATATATTAACTTAAACAGTGAGACTATTGTCCATAAGAATACCAAGTATTCTGAATAGATAGAAGCATCCAGCTGTAAACTGATGGACTTTTGTGGGCTAAGAGCACTTGAGGATTTCTACCCTTTAAAAAGCCATTTCTCATGTTACAGCAATGGAGATTGTGGAAAATGTATAGGACAGATTATGTTTCACTTTCTTTATTTGCACAGCTTGTTGAAAGTAGGTGAATACTATGGGAATCCTTATTCCATTCACAACTTGAATATGAACTTACAGTATTTATACATCTAGAGTTCAATTGATCTTTCTGGTCACCATCTGTACATGGATAGTTTTCATCCTAAGAGCTATTGGTTCTAATGTATTGTTTTGACATTATACACTATAGTTGATTAAATAGAAGTAAATACCAGGTGCTGGCCTATTCCTCTCAGGGGCCCCCAGCATGGCTGGCTGGATTGTGGAGTTTAATTATGATGCTTTACATAAAGATGAATCAACTATTTGAGTCAGGTAAATCTTCGAGAGTATTAAAAAAAAAACCTACAGGAGGATGACTAGAAGGAGACCTAAATAGGAGAAGAAAAATGTTTTCTGATAATATTGTTAAGGAAATTAAGAAAAAGACAGAATTCAAGATGACAATTTGCCCATCAAAGGGGAAAGGCATGGGAATGTAGCAAGTCTTATACAAAGAATAAGCACAGATGGACTCCCAGCTGGAGGATTTCAGCCACATCCACAAACTAAAAGCATTAAGAAGGAGACCAAGAAGTATCAATGTCAAGTTCACTCTGGGTACATTCCAAAAAATGATAAACTGGAACTGAAAATGGGAGATATTATTGATATTTATGAAGAAGTAGAACAAGGCTGGAGGAGTGGAACCTGAACAATAAGTTGGGACTGTTTTCCTCAAATTCTGTGAAAGAATTAGAGGTAACAGATGATAGGGAAACTCATGAAGCCCAGGAGGATTTAGGAACTGTACTGGGCCACCTTATCTTTCCCCTCTCTAGAGAATGAAACTGCACTTGGATAAATTACACAGCCAAAGAAAATTAGAAGAATCGGATTTAAAGAAGGCTCTGTGAAACTTAGGTCAAGAATTTCCAGTGAAACAGAAGAGAAAAAACAGAAAAGCCCTTAATCATACAGTGACTAGGATCCAGAACTCAGAGTGTGGAAATAGCAAAACAGATCCTGAAAGTAAAATTATAGCTAAGGAATATAGTGTTCTAGATAAAATAAATTTTAAATTTTTTTCAAAAAAAATTAAAGAAGTAAATACCACAACACTTGGTGTTCTAAAACAAAATTCAGCCCAATAATTTTGACATTATTGTGAAATCTAATATACTCATCACCCACACTGAGTTCACTACGTAGTCAAAGTGAAAGCTCCGGAAGGTAAGAATGAGATCTGGGTAGATATAATACCACTCATTTGACAAAATATCTGAATTGAACTGAACTCAGATTGAAGAGTTCAATTAAATAAAGTTATATAGAGGACATCATCCAGACACACAGGAAAGCTGGCTGAGTGGAAATTCTACAACTAGAAGGAAAGAGAGGGGCTCACGGAGACTCAGAGGAACTGCAAAAAGCTGAGGTACGGAGACATGTGCCTGGCTGGCTTCCTGTAGCAGGAGGGAGACGGAAACTTCCAACTGCACTGAACCCCAGTTCTGGGTGAAACTCAGATGGGGAGTCTGGACTGTGGTGAAAAGGGAGGAGTGTATGGAAACGTAGGGGAGCCGTGAAAAGCAGAGGTCTGGAGGCTCGCAAGCGCAAGTGCGCTCAGAGAGGGCTGAAGCGATTACCGAGAGACACTGAGATCCAGGGGCCATATAGGGCAGGGTAGACGGGAAGCCAAGGCTCTCTGCTCAGCCCTGAGACTCCATCCCATTCAAGCTGAATGCAGAGGCTTTTGTAATTTTGCAAGTCTTGTATCATAAAGCTGACTCCAGCACAGAAGATCTCCCGGCATAGACATAGCTGATCCTCACAACCAATTGGCTTGGAGGTCAATTCCCCCAGTAATACCAACAACAATCAAGACTTCACCACAACTAGGCTGTACACACAGTCTATAAAGGGATTCACCAAGAGAGTCCACCGACTGGGCAATGTAGGACACCTAGCACACAAAGCTACTCTACCAACTCAGGGAAACAGCGAAAATGCAGAGATAAAGGAACAGATCACAAACGAAAGAAATGGAGGAAAACAAACAACTGGATATAGAGTTCAAAATCACGGTTATGAGGTTTTCCAAGAATTTCCTAGAAAAAATGGATAAATTTAGTGAGACCCAAAAGGAGATGAAAAAGGACCAACTAGAAATTAAACATACACTGACTGAAATAAAAAATATTGTACAGAGACCTAACAGCAGACTAAAGAACACAAGAATCAAGTCAAAGATTTGAAATACAAAGAAGCAGAAAACACTCAACTGGAAAAGAAAGAAGAATCCAAAAATTTGAAGATAGTATAAGGAGCCTCTGGGACAACTTCAAACATACCAACATCCAAATTATGGGGTTCCAGAAGAAGAGAGAGAGCAACATACTGAAAACCTATTTGAAGAAATAATGACTGAAAACTTCCCTCACCTGGTGAAAGAAATAGACTTACAAGTCCAGGAAGCACAGAGAACCCCAGACAAAAGGAATCCAAAGAGGACCACACCAATACACATCATAATTAAAATGCCAAGAGCAAAAGGCAGAGAGAATATTAAAAACAGCAAGAGAAAAACAGTTAATTACCTACAAGGAAGCACCCATACGATTGTCAGCTGATTTCTCAACAGAAACCATGCAGGCCAGATGAGAGTGGCAAGAAATATTGAAAGTGATGAATAGCAAGAACCTACAACCAAGATTACTCTACCCAGCAAAGCTATCATTGAAGGTCAGATAAAGAGCTTCACAGACAAAAAAAACCTGAAGGTATTCATCAGCACCAAACCAGTATTACATGAAATGCTGAAAGGTACTCTTTTAGAAGAGGAAGAAGAATAAAAAGGTAAAAATTATGAACAACAAATACACATCTATCAACAAGTGAATCTAAAAATCAAGTGAAGTAAAAATCTAATGAACAGAATAAACTGGTGAATATAATAGAATCAGGAGCATAGAAAGAGAGTGGACTAACAATTCTCAGGGGGAAAATGGGGGCGTGTGGGAAGAGATGACAAAAATCGTACACCTATCGATGCTCCTGATTCTATTATATTCACCAGTTTTTTTTTTTTTTTTTTTTGATAGAGGGGAGCTATGGGAGGAAAAAGGAGGAACAATTGTAATAATCTGAATAATAAAGATGTATTAAATTTTAAAAAAAGAAAAAAAAGTTACAAAGACTAGAGTTCCCAAAATTTATCAACCATTGCTGTTGACTGATTATTTATGATATCCTTTTCTGTTTCTACTCTACTGTTTATTTTCAATCATGTACAGTATACTAGTTACTTGTTTAAAGTTTTTCAAGAACTAAAGATTTAAAAACAAACTAAACAATTTAAAAGCAAAAATTCCTGAGATATATAGATGCAACCTAAAAATTCTGAGCATAGGATATAGGAAATCTTTTCAGTTTATAACTTTTTAGACATTTTAATAGCAGCCAAAGCATAATGAGTACCAAATGATCAAATTCCAGCCACAAAGTTTGAAAACTCATCTTTAAAAGTTTGATGGTCACCTTAGCTGGTTTTGCTCAGTGGATAGAGCATTGGCCTGCAGACTGAAGAGTCCTGGGTTCAATTCTGGTCAAGAGCACATGCCTGGGTTGTGGGCTCGACCCACAGTAGGGGGCATGCAGGAGGCAGCTGATCAATAATTCTCTCTCATTAATGTTTCAGTCTCTCTCTCCCTCTCCCTTCCTCTCTGAAATCAATAAAAAATATTTTTTTAAATGTTTGAGCCCTCACCGGTTAGGCTCGGTGGTAGAGCCTTGGTCTGTGGACTGAAAGGTCCCAGATTTGATTCCGGTTGAGGGCATGTATCTTGGTTTCAGGCACATTCCCAGCAGGGGGTGTGCAGGAGGCGGCTGATCAATGTTTCTCTCTCATTGATGTTTCTATCTCTCTATGCCTCTCCCTTCCTCTTTGTAAAAAAAAATCAATAAAATATATATATTTTAAAAAAGGTAAACCCCTTAAAAAAAGATTAAAAAATGTTTGATGATCGTCACACGCTGCAATATACAGATCATGTATCATAGAAATGTATACTTGAAACCAATACAACCCTATCAATCAATGTCACCCCAAGAAGTTTAATTTTTTTAAAAGTTTGATTGTTGCACTGGCCAGTGTTGCTCAGTGGATAGAGCGTCAGCCTGTGAACTGAAGGGTCCCAGGTTTGATTCCAGCCAAGGGCACATACCTGGGTGGCAGGCTCAATTCCCACCTCCTAGTAGGGGTTGTGCAAGAGGCAATTGATCCATGATTCTCTGTCGTCACTGATGTTTCCATCTCTCTCCCTGCCTCTCTGAAATCAATAAGAAATATATTTTTTAAAAGCTTGTCAGTTTCTCCGAAACCAGTTTGGCTCAGTGGATAGAGCGTCAGTCTGCAGACTGAAAGGTCCCAGGTTCAATTCCGGTCAAGGGCACATCCCCAGTGGGGGGCATGCAGGAGGCAGCTGATCAATATCTCTCTCTCATCGATGTTTCTAACTCTCTATCCCTCTCCCTTCCTCTCTGTAAAAAATCAATAAAATATATTTAAAAAATAAATAAATAAAAAATAAAAGTTTGTCAGTTTCTCCATAATCATAATGTTCTTCACCAGCTTTTTTTTTTTTAAAGAAGCAAAGGGAAAGCACATGGAGTATACAGGAGGATTATTATTTACTTACTTATCTACTTTGATTTTAATTTTATTTTTCCCATCATCATTTAGCCCCTCGATGCCCTCCAAGGGGATTATGTTTAGACATAATTGATACTATTTATTTATGTTTTTCTAAATATCATTATAAATGAAATTTTGTGTTGAGTACTTTAATCAAAACTTGTCTAAAGTTGGAGAAAGTAGCCTGATAAATTGTTATATTGATTAACACTTAACCTCAGTTAAGCTGACCTGACTCTAATATGATCTGAAAGTATTAGGTCAATCCTATCTAATAAAAGAATAATATGCAAATTGACCGTACCTCTGCTACACCACCAGCCATGCCCCACCAGCCACTCAGAGAGAGTATGCAAATTAACCCAAACAAGATGGCTATAGCCACAGAGAGAGCAGGAGAGAGGCTTGGGTTGCTTCTAGCAATGGAGGAAGCCAAACTTTCCACAAAGCCTTGCTGGCAGAGGCCTCCACTTAAGGGAACAAAGTTTCAATTGTAGAAGATAAATAAATCCCAGATACCAGGGCCTCCATTTGGGTCATCGGGGGACATGGATGGCCTGAAAACCATCACAGGCCTCTTGCCCAGGCCACCCCATGCTCCAAGGGAACATTCATCCTGATCCAGGACAACCTTCCGGGCAAACTAGCTGGCCCCCCACCTGTGCACCAGGCCTCTATCCTTTCTAATAAAACAGTAACATGCAGATTGACCATCACTCCAACACACAAAATGGCTGCCCTCATGTGGTCAAAAGATCCTGCCCCCATTTGGACACAAGATGGCCACCACAAAATGGCCAGCAGGGGAGGGCAGTTGGCAGGGACCAGGCCTGCAGGGGAGGGCAGTTAGGGGTGACCAGGCTTGCAGGGGAGGGCAGTTAGGGGTGGCCAGGGAAAGGAGTTGGGGAGACCCAGGCCTGCAGGGGAGGGCAGTTAAGGGTGACCAGGTCTGCAGGGGAGGGCAGTTAGGGGTGACCAGGCTTGCAGGGGAGTTAGGGCAAACAGGCTGGCAGGGGAGCAGTTAGGTATCAGTCAAGCTGGCAAAGGAGTGTTTAGGGAGTGATCAGGCTGGCAGGCAGAAGCAGTTAGGAGCAATCAGGAAGGTAGTCAGGCAAGCAGCTGGGAGCCAGCAGTCCTGGACTATAAGAGGGATGTCCAACTGCTCATTTAGGCTCAATCCAGGTAGGATCGGGCCTAAACGGGCAGTCGCACATCCCTCAAGGGGTCTCAGATTGGAGAGGGAGCAGGTTGGGCTGAAGGACAACCCCCACCCCCATGCATGAATTTCATGCACTGGGCCTCTAGTGTTAGTATAATTATCTACTTCTGAATGTTCATATACATATGCTTGGCTCTAGTAACCCTTGAATATATATATAGTTCATCAAGGAGTTTTGAGAAAAAAAATGAATGCAAGGGAATATAGATATCTAAATATATGTCCCCCACCGAAACGGGTTTGGCTCAGTGGATAGAGTGTTGGCCTGCGGACCAAAAGGTCCCAGTTTCAATTCCGGTCAAGGGCATGTATCCTAGTTGCAGACACATCCCCAATAGGGGGTGTGCAGAAGGTGGCTGATCGATGTCTCTCTCTTGGTGATGTTTCTAACTCTCTATCCCTCTCCCTTCCTCTCTGTAAAAAAATCAATAAAATATATTTAAATATATATCCTCCCATTTGTAGATTGTCAAGGAACCCAGTAGGAGAGGGAAGAATTTACATTCTTAAACCACTACACATTATATCAGACATTATGTCAGGCATTTACATGGGTTTCTTTCTTAATGTTTCCAACAATCTTATGCTTAATATATTATTATCCTATTTTACAGATTTAAAAAAAAATGAGACTTAAAGGGGGAAAGTGACATGTAGATGAAACATCTTTTCTTTGTGATGAAAACCCAAACATATGAGGATAAATTAAAGGAAGCTATTGTTAAGCCAGTCAGATGGGTGACAAGATGTCAGATGAATTTTGGCATGAACAAATACAAGATGACATTTATTTAAAATATATTTAGAGGGTAATGGTAAGTCATTATTCATTATTCCTTTAGGATAGTAATCTTCAGACTGTCACAGCCAACAAATTAATAAAAGATTGGGCACCACCAAAAATTAAATGGAAAAGAAAATCCCACCCTTCAACAAAGTATATATCCACAAATAAAACATTCTGTCCTATTCTTTGGATTTCACCTCTAGAAATAAATAGTAGAATCAAGAAAGAGGCAGAAGAATTTGCCTGGCTTATTTGAAGGAAAGTGTCACTTGTAGTTTTTGAGACTGTAAATATAGATTCTTTCCATCCTCAGATCACTTTGTGAAATTCTGGTCTAGGCTCTGGAGTAACTAACATGCTCCATGGAGTAACATCCACATCATGGATGAACATGCTCATTCATCTCACATCCTGTCATTCATCTAACAAACATCAGACATTGTGCAGATGGTAGAAATCAAAGATAACAAAGGTATTTTTAGATACCTCCTGTCTAGACTTCCCTGGGATATAAACACAGACCTGTGTCAGGCTCAACTTGTCCCTTTGGACTTGGAAAAGCAGTTCCCTATTGTTGCACTGGTTTTTCTCAACCTCCACCCACCCTCAAAGCTGATCTTAGATTATCCTCCTATCCCTTAGAGAGGAAGGCTGGTTATGAAAGTTATATTATCCTCATTTCTCACACCAGTTGGCTTGGGATTTATTGGGGAAAAAGGTGTTATCTGTGTTGAACTCTGTGTCAATTTCAAAACCTTGCAGAAATAAAAGTGACAAAACCTATCACTGTTCCTAGCACTTGTTTTTTTTGTTCAGTTGTTTCTTGTTGGTTTTTTATTGTTGTTGTTGTTGTTGTTAATCCTCACCTGAGGATATTTTTTTCCATTGATTTTTAGAGAGAGAGAGAGATTTTGTTGTTCCACTTACTTATGCATTCATTTGTTTATTCTTGAATATGCCTTGACTGGGGATCAAACCTGTAACCTTGGCACATTGGGATGATACTCTAATTACCTGAGCTACCTTGCCTGGACTATGGATATTTAAATAAGAAATTAATCTAGTAACTACAAATGAAGTGGCAATCAGACCTAGCCTAGTGATAGCAGAAAACCTCAGAGAGTTGGGCCCCCTCTTCCCAAGGTTAGCCCTGCATTAGGCAAAGAATAAAGACCATGCATTTTCTGATTCTGGTTTAGAATAGAAAGTCACTGAGCCAGAGTCCTTCGTATGGCTATCTCTTTATTGCTATAGTTATAATCCATTTTCTGGCCTGGAGTAGCTCTCATATATCTGTTTCTACTAGGTACTTGAGCTTCTGCTAAAGACAGAGGGTTTGTCACAAATTAGATTCTCTGGGAAGCAGACTATGAGATGGAAATTAGCATGCAGAAAGTTGAAATCAACACCTATGGGGGAAGGGAAGAAGTACAAATTGGGAAGAATGAGAATTTGGCTGCAATGCAACCACAACATCTCAGTTATTGTCCATGAGAAGCTGTGAAATTAGGAAGACCCTTCAAAGTTGTTGCCAGTTGAAATAGGAGGTCTGATGGCTAATGATTTTGAGCATAGTTTGATGTGCTTATTGGCCATTTGTAGATTTTCTTTGGAGATATTTCTATTCAGATCCTTTGTCCATTTTAATTATGTTCTTTGTCTGTTTGAGTTATAAGTGTCCTTTATATGTGCAGGATAAAAGTCTTTATTAGATATCTGATTTGCAATTATTTTCTCCCATTCTACAGGTAGTCTTTTCACTTTCTTGATAGTGTCCTTTGAAGTAAATATTTTTTTCATTTCAATGTTGTCTCATTTATCTATTTTTTCTTTGCTTTTGCTATTGGTGTCATATCTAAGAAACCATTGTCTAATCCAAGGTCATAGCATATGTTTTCGCCTAAGAGTTTTATAGTTTTAGCTCTTATGTTTACATTTTTAAATTAATTTTTGGTTATTTATGCAAATATGATGGACAACAGCCTATATACTATAACACTTGACCAAAACCCAGAGCAATCCAGTGGTATCTTATGAAGGCTCTTTATCAAAACCTCTGATAAAAAGGCCAAAAAGGTCAGCACACAATACTGCATCTGTTAGCAAGTTGCCATATTCCATTCAATATCCCAAATATAGTCTGCAAATATCTGTGGTAGTCTGTATGCATCATAACTCTCTCTGGTACAAAAGGATATACTTGCCTAGGTCAAAGACAGCTCTTTTAGGTTCAAGGGATAACAGTGCCCACTCCCCAATGTTTGCATAGGCAGGTGGCTGGCAAGCCTGTCCCTAGGGCTCCAGATATGTAAATCAGTAGAGGTAAACTGGGAAAATAAATGGAGAAACTTAAAAAAAAATTGGATCAGATTACAGATTACACTAATCAAATCTATTAGATATAACCTTAATAAATGTTTTCAAAGCAGAAGAGTAGAAGAGAAACATTTTAAGAGCTAAATTGATGTATCTGCCGAAAGAAGTGTTCTGGCCAAACCCAACTAAAGAAACTACTGATTTTGTGATTGGCTGGTTGTGTCTAAGAGTGTTATCTTGGTTGCTGGCACATCCCCAGTAGGGGGCGTGCAGAAGGCGGCTGATCGATGTCTCTCATTGATGTTTCTAACTCTCTATCCTTCTCCCTTCCTCTCTGTAAAAAATCAATAAAATATATTAAAAAATATATATATGTAAACATTCATGTGCAAATTTTTGTGTGGACATATTTATTTGTGTGAATACCATAAAGTGTGATTGCTGGATCAGATGTTAAGACTATATCTAGTCATAAGAAACTGCTGAACTGTCTTCCACAGTGTTTCCATCATTCTCCAGCAATGATGAGAGTTCCTGTTGTACTACATCTTCACCAATATTTAGTATTGTCTGGATTTTTTATTTTAGCCATAGGTGTGTAGTAGAGTTCCACTATTTTAATATTCAATTTAATGATAGGATATCTGGCATCTTTTCTTTTTAAAAATATATTTTTATTGATTTCAGAGAGGAAAGGAGCGGGAGAGAGAACTAAAAACAGTAATGATGAAAGAGAATAACTGATTGGCTGTGTACCCCCCACAGGGGATCAAGCCTGCAATCCTGGCATGTGCCCTGATTGGGAATTGAACTATGATCTCCTGGTCTGGCATACTTTCATATACTTTATTTGCCATTTTTATATCTTCTTTGGTGAGGTGTCAGTTCAGCTCTTTTGCCCATTTTTAATCGGGTTATTTTCTTATGGTTGAGTTTTAAGATTTTGTTGTATATTTTGGATATAAGTACTTTACTGGATAAGTGTTTTGCAAATATTTTCTTCCAATCCTTGGCTTTCTTTTCATTCTCTTAATGATGTCTTTTACATAGTAAAATTAATTTTCATAAAGTCCAACATCAATTTTTTAAGTCACAGAGCATGGTTTTGGTGTTGCATCTAAAAACAAATTGCCAAACCCAACTCATATAGATTTTCTCCTGTGTTATCTTCTGGAAGTTTACATGTTGTTTACACTCAGTATTATTTACTAAATATGTTAATGCAGGTTAATGGTAGTAGAAAAGGATGGATTAATTTGGGTTTAAAGAAGATTATTGGCTCTATAGATTTTGAAGGCATCAGCATAAAGTTAACAGTTAAAGGCTTATGGGAACTCATCCAAAGAATTAAGTTGCCAGTTAAGACATAGTTGAGAGAGTCAAGTTAGCTGATCAGAAGGGCATGATTCAGGGTAGACCAAGGCAAATGGGTCAGAAGAGAGACACTAGGATTGGGTTTATTGACCAGAATTTCAAAAAAGGCAATCCAGTACCCTGGAGAGCTCCCCCCAGGAGCCCATGTTTTCAGAGCCTGAAAGCTTTCATATGTTCCTACCTGATAGCATCTAAATTTTCTAATGGGTTACTGGACCAGACACCTATATCATTGCACTGAGTGAGTTTTAACTAACTTTTTAAATATTAAAATAATAGAAAAATTAGGAAACAGAGAGGAACACAAAGAAGAAAAAAATCTTACCACATTGAGGTAACCATTAACGACATTCATTACTAACTGATGACAATTAACTGGTGAAACAAGATCCATAAATGGACCCTATTTACTTACTCCTATCTTCCTTTGTCAGCAGTCCTTCAATTAATCCAGTTTAATGTGCAAATTTTGTGAAATTAAATTGTAATACTTAAGATTATGTAATTTAATATATTCTGCTTCCGTTATAATTACTATTTATGCCAAGCCTTTCTGCCTGACATGGGAGAATCAGGAAAGAGCACTAGTAAAGCAAACTGGATTGGAATACGAAGGCTTCTTGGTTAGATGTATAGTTTCCACTTGATACCAGCCATACCCTTTCTTGAGCTCCAGGTGCCTACTAGACACACTCATTTTAATATTCCGTGGGCACCTTAAACTCAACTTATTCAGAACTTATTTGATTAGTTTTTCACTCAAATTGTTCCACATCTTTTTTATATCTTGGTTAATTTCAACACAAGCCACCTCTAATCTTTGTTAAAATGAAGCAGGGAAGAAAGAAGGAAAAGAGGAAGAAGAAACAAAGAAACACAGGTGTTTAAAAATTAATTTCCAGAGTCAAACAAAATTGAATTAAAATATACACTTACTGTTGTGAGATTGCACAATTTGTTTATCTTCTCTTTACCTCAGTCATTCTGTAACTTAGGAATAATTTCTTCTACGTAAGGTGTTGGGAAGGGTAAAGAAAATAACGTATGTAAAATACTTTTCACACAGCTTAAAAAAGGACAAACATTCAGTGAATGTTATTGTGATGATGATGATGATGATGATGATGGTGGTGGTGGTGGTGGTGGTGATGGAAGTTCAAACATCACCTCATGTTAGTGGATTCAAAGTATTTTGGCAGTCCAGAACAGCAACCCTTTTTTGGGGGAAACACTTTCCCTCCTACTCCAATCATGTGTTTCTTGTGGTGGCAGTTAATAAAAGACTCCATTTCTTTGATTGCAGGATTAAGCATTGATCACCTGAGGATATTTCCATTGATTTTTAGAGAGAGGGGAGAGAGGGAAGGGAAAAAAAGAAATAGGGAGAGAGGGAAGTAGAGATGGAGAGAGAAAGAGAAATGTCAATGTGAGAGAGAAACATTGATCAATTGTCACCTGTACTTACCTCCACTAGGGATCAAACCCACAACCTTATAGCCTGAACACTCACCCCTTCTGAGGGAGGTCTCCTGCCCCCATGGCTGCTTCGCTTTCCATGCCTAGCACAGATCAGGATCCAGGTAACAGACAGAGACTTGGCCCAGCTCAGATCAGGAGCCAGGTAACAGACAGAAACTTGGCCAACAGCAGCTACCCTGTATCCAAATCCAGCCTAGCACCAGGAATGCTAGGGCCTATTCAAGAATGCAAATAATTCTTTCCACTAATATTTACAGGGTAATCTGAGATTATTGGTAGAGTATTAAATTTGACAGTGAAAGAGTAATCAATCTTTCCGATTAATTTTACTTTGCCTATTTAAAATAATGAATTATCCCCAAAAATGCCCGGGGGGGGGGGGTGGTAAGGAAGTCCCGGGGCAGTCAATGGGGGAAGAAAAAAGGAGACAGATGTACTATTATTTGTAATACTTTAACAATAAAAAATAAATAATAAATAAAAATAAATAAAAAATCCAAAAAAAAATACCACACACACAAAAAGAACAATAAATAAACCTACAGAGAGAATCCAAGATGGTGGCATAGGTAAACACCTACACTGCTGCCTCGCACAACAATTTCAAAACTACAACTAAAAGACAGAACGGACCTCATCCAGAACCACAGGAAAGCTGGCTGAGTGGAAATTCTACAACTAGAAGGAAAGAGAGGGGCTCACAGAGACCCAGAGGAGCTGCAAAAAGCTGAGGCACAGAGACACGCACGTGAAGAGAGCGGGTGCTGGAGTGCCTGGCTGGCTTTCTCTGGCGGGAGGGAGATGGAGACTCCCAACAGCACTAAACCCCTTATCCTATGACACTAAACCCCGGGTCCAGCCGAAACTCATATGGGGGGAGTTTGGACTGTGAAAAAGGAGAAGTGCACAGAAATTTAGGGGAGTCGCAAAAGATCAGAAGTCTGGTGGCGCACACAGCACTGCACACAGAAGACTGACTGCTGACTGTGCTGCTTGCTTTCACAAGTGGGCGGGAGACAGAGCCTCCCAACTGTGCCACTTCTAACTCCACTAAACCCCAGTTTCAGGTGAAACCCTGGGGACCCAGATTCATATGGTCCTGGAGCACAGGGGAGCCAGAAAGGGAGCAGTCTAGAGGCATTTCAAGAGCATGCGCGCACAAAGGGACCGCTCCAGCGATTACCCAGTCATGTGAGACTCAGGGGCCATGGAGGGTGGGGCCGACTGGAAGGCAAGGCGGTCCCTTAAGCCCTGAGACTCCATCCCTCCCAAGCTCAACACAGAGGCTTTTGCAGTTTTGCAAGTCTTGTATCATAAGGCTGAATCCAAGACAGAAGTTCTCCCAGCGTATATGAAAATGCCAAGACAAAGGAAGAGGTCACAAACAAAAGAAATGGAGGAAAACAAACGACTGGATATAGAGTTCAAAACCACAGTTATAAGTTTTTTCAAGAATATCTTAGATAAGCCAAAGCCGGTTCGGCTCAGTGGATAGAGCGTTGGCCTTCGGACTGAAAGGTCCCAGGTTTGATTCCGGTCAAGGGCATGTACTTTGGTTGCGCTCACATCCCCATCAGGAGATGTGCAGGAGGCAACTGATCGATGTTTCTCTCTCATAAATGGTTCTCTCTACTCCTCTCCCTTCCTCTCTGTAAAAAAATCAATAAAATATATTAAAAAAAAAAGAATATCCTAGAAAAGATGGATAAATTTAGTGAGACCCAAGAGGAGATGAAAAAGAACCAACTAGAGATGGAAAAGGACCAACTAGAAATTAAACATACACTGACTGAAATAAAAAATATTATACAGAGACCTAACAACAGACTAGAGGAAGGCAAGAATCAAGTCAAAAATTTGAAATATAAACAATCAGAAAACACTCAACTGGAAAAGCAAGAAGAAAAAAAATCCAAAAATGTGAAGATAATGTAAGGAGCCTCTGGGACAGCTTCAAGCGTACCAACATCAGAATTGTGGGGGTGCCAGAAGGAGAGAGAGAGAGCAAGATAGTGAAAACCTATTTAAAGAAATAATGACTGAAAACTTCCCACATCTGGTAAAAGAAATAGACTTACAAGTCCAGGAAGCACACGGAACCCCATATAAAAGGAATCCAAAAGAGGACTACACCAAGACACATCATCATTAAAATACCAAGAGCAAAAGACAAAGAGAGAATATTAAAAGCAGCAAGAGAAAAACAGTTCATTACCTACAAGGGAGCATCCATACGACTGTCAGCTGATTTCTCAACAGAAACGATGCAGGCCAGATGGGAGTGGCAAGAAATATTCAACGTAATGAACAGCAAGAACCTACAACCAAGAATACTCTATCCAGCAAAGCTATCATTGAAAGGCAGATAAAGAGCTTCACAGATAAGAAGAACTAAAGTTCATCAACTCCAAACTAGTATTATATGAAATGCTGAAAGGTACTCTTTAAGAAGAGGAAGAAGAAAAAGGTAAAAGATAAATTATGACCAAATACATATCTATCAACAAGGGAATCTAAAAATTAAGTGAATTAAAAATTTGATCAACAGAATAAACTGGTGAATATAATAGAATCAGGAGCACAGAAAGGGAGTGGACTAATAATTCTCAGGGGAAAAGGGGTGAGGGAAGTGCAGGAAGAGACTGGACAAAAATCATACACCTATGGATGAGGTCAATGTGGGGGAGGTAAGGGTAGTGGGAGGGGTGGGAGCGGGTGGAGGGGAACTATGGAGGGGAAAAAAGAGAAACAAATGTAATAATATGAATAATAAAGATTTAATTAAAAAAAAAAACAACCTTTTGATGTACTGTATGACACTTCAACCAACCAAGTCAACTAGCCAGGGCACATTGATCCAATTTTTGTTGAACATAATATTCCTCTTCTTGCTTATAACATCTGGTTCAGGCTGGGAATGTGACCCACAGATAGCCCATCAGAATATTTCCTTGTTATTTATTTATTTATTTGTTTGTTTATTTAGGCTAGAACTCTAAAGATGTGGAGTAGAGATGAGGGAAGGAAGTAGAGGAGAAAAATCCCCCTTTTTAAAAAAAATACTTTATTGATTTTTTACACAGAGGAAGAGAGAGGGATAGAGTGTTAGAAACATCGATGAGAGAGAAAAATCGATCAGCTGCCTCCTGCACACCCCTACTGGGGTTGTGCCTGCAACCAAGGTACATGTCCTTGACTGGAATCAAATGGTTAGGGGAAAAAAAAATCACTTTTCTTAACTACTGGTTCCTATAGTAAAATGCAACTTTGCTGAAATGCTTCCCACTAAATAGAGGTCAGATGAGAAGGAAGGACTGAAAATACCATTCAGAGAGAGCAGAAACAAAACAGAGAGAGAGCAAGAGAGAGAGAAATATGGAGAAAACTGTTATCTTTCTAATCCCTGTTTCCAAGCAACAACAAAGTAAGGGTTTCTGTCCTTCCAAGACTTATTTAGGTTGCAATCATGACTCTAGTAATAAAAATAGTCTTGACTGATACCAATTGTCATAAGAGTCCTCTCACCGTATGACACAGTCATTTTTCTGTGCTTGTTTTTATCCTTTACCCTAGGTTCTATTAAATGTTTTTCTCATTTCCAGGATAGCTCACACCCTTTTACACCTCTATACATTTGTATTGTATCTTAGTTACTTGTTAATGTCACTATCTCCAGACTCTAAGCCCTCTAGCCCACTTTGTAGATATAGTGCTTATTATGCTTGTATCTGTGCTGTATAGTGTATACCACAATTCTTTACATATAGAACATACTAGAGGCCTGATGCACAAAATTTATGCAAGAGTAGACCTTCCTTCCCCCAGCTGCTGGCACCAGCTTCCCTCTGGCATCCAGGACCCGGGCTGGCTTCCCTCCAGCTGCCCACAGGAATCAGGGACCAGGGTTGGCTTCCCTCTGGCCCCAGCTTTGTCCAGAAGAATGTTCGTTCTAATTAGCATATTACCATTTTATTATTATAGATGCCCGACACACAAAATTCATGAACAGGGGAAGGGTGTCCCTCAGCCTGCACCCTCTCCAATCTGGGACTCCTAGAGGGATGTCTGACTGCTCCTTTAGGCCTGATCCCTCCAGGACTGCTGGCTTCCAACTGCTCACCTGCCTGCCTTCCTGATTGCCCCTAATCACTTCTGCTTGCCAGCCTGATCACCCCCTAACCACTCTCATGCCAGCCTGATTGATGCCTAATTGCTCTCCTGCCAGCCTGTTTGTCCCTAACTGCCCTCCCCTGCAAGCCTGGTCACCCCTAACTTCCCTCCCCTGCAGGCCTGCTCACACCTAACTGCCCTCCACTGCAGGCGTGATCTCCCCCAACTGCTCTCCCTTGCAGGTCTGTTCTCCCCACCCCCCAACTGCCCTTTCCTGAAGGCCCAGTCAATCCCAACTTCCCTCCTCTGCCAGCCTGGTCATCCCTAACTGTCCTCTCCTGCAGGCTTGATCACCCACAACTTCTCTTCCTTGCAGGCCTGGTCCATGCCAACTGCCCTCCCCTGCTGGCCATCTTGTGGTGGCCATTTTTTGTCCACATGGGGGCAGGATCTTTTGACCACATGGGGGCAGTCATCTTGTGTGTTGGAGTGATGGTCAATCTGCATATTACTCTTTTATTAGATAGGGCCTGGTGCAAGGAAGGGAAGTTGTGGGTGATCGAGCCTGCAGGAGAGGACAGTTAGGGATGACCAGGCTGGCAGAAAAGGGAAGTTGGGATTGACTGGGCCTTCAGGAAAGGGCAGTTGGGGGTTGGGGGGAGCAGACCTGCAGGGGTTCCCTTGGGGTGTGGGGCAGCCTGGGTGAGGGGCCTGTGGTGGTTTGCAGGTTGGCCATGCCCCCCAGTGACCCAAAGGGAGGCCCTAGTATCTGGGATTCATCTATCTTCTACAATTGAAACTTTGTAGCCTGGAGCAGAGCCAAGCCTCCTGCTCGCTCCTTGGTGGCAGCCATTTCTGTTGGGATTTATTTATCTTCTATAATTGAAACTTTGTAGCCTTGAGTGGAGGCCTGGACCTGCCAGAGTGTATGAAAAGCTTGGCTTCCTCCACTGCCAGGGAAACCCAAGCCTTCCTCCTGCCTCTCCGTGGCCACAACCATCTTGGTTGGGGTTAATTTGCATCTCGCTCTTGATTGGCTGGTGGGCATGGCTTTTGGATGTAGCAGAGTGATGATTAATTTGCATATTACTCTTTTATTAGATAGGATGGTCTTTCCACTGACAAAGCTTAACATTCTGCCAGTTGGCAAAAGAAAAAATTTAAAGGGCCCATACCTATTTTCACAAAGCAAGTAATGATTTGGAAGTGATAGGCAATAAATTGATAATGGGCATACTATATTTGAAGGGGTATTATATGGAATCCAAATTTAGTATATATACTTTTTACAACAAATAACTGGATTTAAAAGGTTCATACCATATATGGATGTTTAAGCTTTGGATGAAAAGGAAAGGAATTTTAACAAATCCTTTTAATTGGTTATGGAAACTTTTTTTTTTTTATGTTTCAGATCTATTTCCCTTTTCAGACCAGTGAAAGCAAACTCTGTAAGGACTCAGAATCTCTTTCTTTCATTTCTGACTTGTCTGATTATTTGCATTTCTATCTCTGAACAATGAACATTAAAGGTCTTCTTGTACTTTTACACAAGAGTAATCCTGGAGGGAAAATGGCGGCGGAGTAGACAGATGTGTCTGGAGCTTTGTCGATGGGCAGAGGGAAAGAGAGCAGCTGAGAGTCGCACTGGGACTGTTTGCTGGCAAGTTAAGAGTCAGTTATCCTCCAGGAGAAGGTGGGGGTCTGCTGGACGGGACTCTCCTGACCGACCAGGCAGCCCTACTGCCACGGGGTTTTTCTTGGATGGAGCCGCCAGTGCTAATGTGGAGACCGCGCCATCTTGCAGAGTGAGGTGGATGTCTGCAGAAGTCTGAAAGCTGCAGCTAAAGCATCCACCGAACAGCCAGGGACCCAGAACACTGCTCTCCAATCGGCGCAGACACGTGGAGGATTCAGAGATCCACATGGCACACGGAAAAGTCAGATTTCGCCTGGGATAAGGTGAGGGCTTCTACCCCACAGGACAGAGATGTGCACACTGTGGGAACCAGGCTGTGGGAAAGCTGCCTCTGGAGAGGTCCACAGAGGTGGGACAGGGCATGATCCCTAAGTGTGGAGGCAAACTCTCAGAGCTGTTGACAAAGGAGAGCTCTGGAAAATGACTCTGAGGCAGAGGGACAGCTTGGGAGTTTTTACAGTGTCCCGGCTGCAAAATCCCCACAAACCGGTTTTGAGAACCACAGAGTAGCAGGATCTGAGCACACCTAGAGAGGTCCTGTGCTTTGTCTCAGAGATCAATTCCAAAACACTGCCACCCAGTGGATGACCCACAAATTGACTCTCACATAACCACAAAAGAATAAAGAGATTAAAACACCACAGTGGAACACAGGGAAATGCAATACCTTCCCTACTGGGAAACAGGAGTGCCAAGCAGAATAATAGTGGAAGTGAATGACCATTCTATTTTTTTTTTCTTTTTTAAAAAATTTTTATTTTTTATTTTTCAGTTTTACATATTTTAATTAAAAGACTATTTTTTTCTTTCCACCTCAATTGATTTTACCTTTTTAATTATTACATTTTTGTTTTCAACTAGTATTATTAATTACTACTAGCATTTTACCTTTTTGAAAAAAACAAGTGTCATTTTGTTCTCTCTTTATTTTACTTCGGGATTAGAGTTCTACATTCTGTTTTCATCTTTCCTTTAGCAAAATTTTACTCCAACTCAACTCTACCTTTATGCCATGACTTTCCTCCTAACTTCCCCCATTTTGTTGTCTTGTTTCTCTTTCCCTTTCCCAACTTTAGATTCTCCCTATTCTTTCTCTTTACCTGGTTAAAATTTCACCCCACTTATATATCTAATTTCAAATCCCCTACTACAAGTCCATACAAACCTCTCTCTTCTTATCTTCACTAGCCAAAAAGTTGTTTTTTCTCTATGTCCTTTTGTTGCTATTTGCCTGAAAAGTGATATCAATTTTTTGAAATTTTTTGTGAGATTGTTTTAGCTTATTCTACTTGTTTTATTTTGCTTTTTGCTTGCTTTGTTTTTAACCTCTCTTTTCCCTCGCCTCCCTCGATACCGTTGTTATTTGCAGTTTGTATTCATCTCTAGGTACTCGTTGCTGGCCTTTATTGGGATTAGTGACTGTTCTATTGGAGTTTTCTTCGGACATCTATATTTTGTTCCCCTTTTCTCTCTTATTCGCTTTCTTTTCTCTCTGACTATTTCTCTTTCTCTTTTCTTTTTCTCCTTCTCCTTCTTTTTTTATTTTATTTTAAATTTTAGTTAATTTATTTATATATATTTTTCTCCCTCTCCCAATTGGATTTTGGCACTTCTTTCCTTTCTTTTTTCCTCAATTTCCTCTTCCTCTTTCTCTACTTACCCCTAATTTGTCTTTCATTGGTGGTCACCTTATTGGTGATTATTAACATCATGAATACATTTCTGTTCAGTGCCTTGTGTGCTGTACCGGGTCGTGTTGTAGTTTGTGCCTTTGAATCAACGTAGGAGAGAGAACTACATAAATAGACACCCGGAGAAGAAAAACAGCCCACATACGACAGAGAGGCAGGTATCACCAGAAAAGGAAGTAAACGAAATAGAAGCAGAAATAAGCCTGCCAGAGAAAGAGTTCAGAGAAATGATCATAAGGTGGATGAAAAGAATGGAAGATAAATTCGACATTGTGAGTAAGAGCCAAGAGGAAATGAAGAAGAAGCAAGAAGAAATGCAGAAGCAGCAAGAAGAAATGCAAAAGAAGCAAGAAGAAATGCAGAAGCAGCAAGAAGAAATGCAGAATAATCAAGAAGAAATGAAAAATGACATCACTGCTATAAAGAACTCAATAAAAAGCATCAAAAGTAGACTAGAAGAAGCAGAGGACTGCATCAGTGAGCTGGAAGACACGGTAGGAAAAAATACCCAAGTACAGCAGCTTCTAGAAAAAAAAATTAAAAAGCAAGAGGAGAGCCTAAGGGAACTTTGGGATAACATGAAACAAAACAACATCCGCATAATTGGGGTTCCAGAGAGAGTGGAAACTGAACAAGGATTAGAGAACCTGTTTGAAGAAACAATGACAGAAAATTTCCCCAATATAGGAAAGAAAAAACCCACACAAATCCAAGAAGCTCACAGAGTCCTAAGCAAAATGAACCCCAACAAACCGACACCAAGGCACATTATAATTAAATTGGCAAACACCGATGACAAATTAAGAATCTTAAAAGCAGCCAGAGAGAAACAGAAAGTTACCTACAAAGGAACCCCCATAATACTAGCTACTGATTTCTTAACAGAAACTCATCAGGCCAGAAGGGCATGGAATGAAATATACAAAGTCATGCAAAGGCAGGGTCTGAATCCAAGAATACTGTACCCTGCAAGACTCTCAATCAAAATTGAAGGTGAAATCAGAAGCTTCACAGACAAAAAAGGACTAAGGGAATATATTACCACCAAACCAGCAATGCAAGAAATGTTAAAGGGTCTGCTGTAATAAAAAGAAAGAGGAAGCAAAGAAGGAACTCGGGGCCAAAGACTAAAAATGGCAACAGATAAGTACTTACCAATAATAACTTTAAATGTAAATGGATTAAATGCTCCAATCAAAAGACATAGGGTAACCGATTGGATAAGAAAACATGATCCATATATCTGCTGTCTGCAAGAAACCCACCTCAGGAAAAGAGATGCACACAGATTGAGGGTGAAGGGATGGAACATGGTATTTCAGACAAATGGAAATGAAAAAAAAAAAAAAAGCTGGGGTTGCAATACTTATATCTGACAAATTAGATCTCAAAGTGAAGGACATAACAAGAGATAAAGTAGGCCACTTCATAATACTAAAGGGAACAATCCAACAAGAAGAAATAACTCTGGTAAACATATATGCACCCAAAACAGGAGCACCTAACTACATAAAAAAACTCCTGGAGGATATTAAGGGAGAGATTGACGGCAATACAATCATAGTAGGAGACTTTAATACCCCATTGTCACCACTGGACAAATCCTCTAAACAAAAAATCAGCAAAGACACATCAATCCTAAATGACTCACTAGACCAGATGGAATTAATTGACATCTTCAGAACAGTTCACCCCAAAGCCACAGAATATACATTCTTCTCCAGTGCACATGGGTCATTTTCAAAGATAGATCATATGTTGGGTCATAAGAAAAGTCTCTTCAAATTCAAGGAGATAGAAATCATATCAAGCATTTTCTCAGACCACAGTGGCATAAAACTAGAAATCAACTATAATAAAAACAAGAGAAAGAAATCAAAGACATGGAGACTAAACAGCATGCTATTAAATGACTGGGTAACCAGAGAAATCAAGGAAGAAATAAAAAACACCATGGCAACAAATGACAATGACAACACAACAATACAAAATTTATGGGACACAGTGAAAGCAGTCTTGAGAGGGAAGTTCATACCCCTACAAGCCTACTGCAAAAAACAGGAAACAATGTTAATAAATTACCTAACCCTACAACTCAAAGAGGTGGAATGAGAGCAACAAGAAAAGCCCAGTGTATGCAGAAGGAAGGAAATAGTGAAGATCAGAGCGGAGATAAACAACTTGGAGACCAAAGAAACAATTCAAAAGATCAACAAAACCAAGAGCTGGTTCTTTGAAAGGATAAACAAGATTGATGGACCTTTAGCCAGGCTCACCAAGAAGCAAAGAGAGAAGACCCAAATAAACAAAATCAGAAATGAAAGAGGAAAAATAACAACAGACCCTGTGGAAATACACAGGGATTGTTAAAAAATACTATGAACAACTCTATTCCAACAATTTGGACAATCTGCAAGAAATGGACATTTTCCTAGAAAAATATAACCTCCCAAAACTCAATGAGGAGGAATCCAAACATCTCAATAGTCCAATAACTATGGAAGAAATTGAAGCAGTCATCAAAAAGCTTCCAGCAAATAAAAGCCCGGGACCAGATGGTTACACAGGAGAATTTTACCAAACATTCAAGGAAGAATTAAAACCTATCCTTAGACTATTCAAAAACGTTCAAGAAGAAGGAACATTTCCAAACACCTTCTATGAAGCCAGCATCACCCTAATACCAAACCCAGATAAAGACAACACAATGAAAAAGAATTATAGGCCAATATCTCTCATGAACATAGATTCCAAAATCCTCAACAAAATTCTAGCAAATCGGATCCAGCAGTACATCAGAAAGATCATACACCATGACCAAGTAGGATTCATCCCAGGAATGCAGGGATGGTACAATATCCGCAAATCAATAAACGTGATACATCACATAAACAAATTGAGAGATAAAAATCAAATAGTCATATCAATTGATGCAGAAAAAGCATTTGACAAAATCCAACACCCTTTCTTGATAAAAAACTCTCAGCAAAGTGGGAATAGAAGGAGCATACCTCAACATAATAAAAGCCATATATGATAAACTCACAGCTAACATCACACTCAATGGGCAAAAACTAAAACCATTTCCCCTAAGAATAGGAACAAGACAGGGATGCCCACTCTCACCTCTCCTGTTTGACATAGTACTGGAAGTATTAGCCACTGCAATTAGACAAGAAGAAGAAATAAAAGGCATCCAAATTGGAAAAGAAGAAGTAAAGCTGTCCTTATTTGCAGATGACATGATATCGTACATAAAAAACCCAAAGGACTCCATTCCAAAACTATTTGACTTAATTAATGAATTTGACAATGTAGCAGGATACAAAATTAATGCTAAGAAGTCTGTGGCATTTCTATACACTAATAGTGAAATTACAGAAAGAGAACTCAAAAAGCAATCCCATTTACCATCGCACCAAAAAAATTAGGATACCTAGGAATAAACCTAACTAAAGAGGTAAAAGACCTATATGTAGAAAACTACAGGACACTGAAAAAAGAGGTAGTGGAAGATGTTAACAGGTGGAAAAGCATACCATGCTCATGGATTGGGAGAATCAACATCATTAAAATGTCCATACTACCCAAAGCAATCTATAGATTCAATGCACTACCCATTAAAATACCAACGACATATTTCACAGACCTAGAAAGAATTCTCCAAAGATTCATCTGGAACAAAAAAAGACCACAGATAGCTACTGCAATTCTGAGAAAAAAGAATAAAGTAGGTGGGATCTCAATACCAGACTTCAAGCTATACTACAAAGCAACTGTTCTCAAAACAGCCTGATACTGGCACAAGAAAAGACATATAGACCAATGGAATAGAATAGAGAACCCAGATATCCACCCAAACCACTATGCTCAACTAATATTTGACAAAGGAGGCATGAACATTCAATGGAGCCGAGATAGCCTCTTCAAGAAATGGTGTTTGGAAAGTTGGACAGATACATGCAAAAAAATGAAACTGGACCACCAACTTACACCAAATACAAAAATAAACTCAAAATGGATACAGAACTTAAACATTAGAAGTGAAACCATAAAAATACTAGAGGAATCCACAGGCAGCACAATCTCAGATATATGCCGAAAGAACTTCTTCACTGATATTGCTCCAAAGGCAATGGAAGCTAAAGAAAAAATAAACAAATGGGACTACATCAAAATAAAAAGCTTTTGCACAGCAAAAGAAACCATCAATAAAATAACAAGAAAGATCACTGTATGGGAGAACATATTTGCAAATGTTATCTCTGATAAAGGTTTAATCTCCAAAATCTACAGCCAATTTAGACAACTTAATAAAAGGAAGATAAACGATACAATAAAGAAATGGGTAACGGACCTAAATAGAACCTTTTCAAAAGACGACAGAAGGAAGGCCAAGAGACACATGAAAACATGTTCAAAGTCACTAATCATCTGAGAGATGCAAATCAAAACGACAATGTGATACCATCTTACACAGGTCAAAATGGCAATCAACAACAAATCAAGAAACAACAAGTGTTGGCGAGGATGCGGAGAAAAAGGAACCCTTGTGCACTGTTGGTGGGAATGCAGACTGGTGCAGCCACTGTGGAGAACAGTATGGAGTTTCCTCAAAAAACTAAAAATGGATCTTCCATTTGACCCTGTAATCCCACTCTTAGGAATTTATCCTAAGAAATCACAAACACCAATCAGAAAGGACTTACGCATCCCTATGTTCATAGCAGCACAATTTACAATTAGCTACAATTTGGAAACAACCTAGGTGCCTGTTAGCAGATGAGTGGATTAGAAAATTGTGGTACATCTACACAATGGAATTCTATGCTGCCATTAAAAAGAAGGAATTCTTACCATTTGCAGCAACCTGGTTGGAACTGGAGAGCCTTATGCTTAGTGAAATAAGCCAGTCTATGAAGGAGAAGCACCACATGATCTCACTCATTTGTGGATAATAAAGACCATTATAAACTGATGAACAAAAAATAGATACAGAGGCAGTAAAGCATCAAACAGACTGTGAAATTATAGCAGGAAGATTAAGGTTAGGTGAGGTAGATAAGAGATCAATCAAAGGACTTGTATGCATGCATATAAGCATAACCAAGGAACAGAGACACTGGCGGCTTGGGGTATGCCTGGGAGGGAGGGGGGTCAATGGGGAGATATGTATAAAAATTAATAAAAAAATAAATAAATTTTCTAAAAAAGAAGAAAAAAAGGGGGATCAGTGACTTCTCTAATGTTTAAGGGATTAGAATACTTTTATGTGGCAAAAGAGGTCAAAATTATACCAGTAAATGGAAATTATAGGAATGCAGATTGCACATCTATATAAGGGAGAATTTTCTGATGATTAAAGACCACCTCTGAGATACTGAACCACTGAAGATGTTGAAGTTGAGGCTTGATGACCACTTGAGAGAAACATGGAGAATATCACCATTGCCTCTACTTCATTAGGCTTAGTTGCACAGCAACTATGCCTGTGTGTAACATCTTTCATCTATTTTTGGACTGCATCTACTTTAAGTCAAAACTCTGCTCAACCAAAGGCGTGAAGGACATTGAAGCCGAATTCATGAAAAAAGCCGAATTCTGTTATAGCAATAACAGAATTCAGAGAAAGTGAAACTTGAAAAGCCGCAAATAGACTGAGGCTGTAGTAAGAAGGCAGACTTAAAATCTAATTAGGACTATTAGGAGAAGCAAAAGAGTGGAAGGGTATGACTAAAATATGTTAAATACTTAATGGTGTCGATAAAATGAATGTTTATTTGCTAAATCCTGAGATCAGAGGCTGAGGGAATCCCTTTTGAAATATGAGCAAAGTAAGTTCAAGCCACAAGAGGTATTTTAGCAGAGAGAGAGAGAAAAAGCATGGTATTAATTATCCCTGTGATGTAATATGAGACAAAAAGAACAAATCAATTTACAAAATATTTTGACAAATTCATAAACAAAGGGACCACGCATGGCTGCTAAGGGGAACTGGGTTGTATCTAAGTTAGAGAGAGACAAGCGTGCACTTTGTCACTTGGGACCCCTGTCCGCAGCTGTAGTACATTGGCGGCAGGTCTGCGCTTGGAGGAAAAAGTTTGTATTCCTAAAACAAACCACTTTGCACGGGATTATTCTCAGGTTTCATCACAATTAGGAACGACTGCAAGGCAGATAAACAGAAAAACCTTTCATCGTCAGTGGGGAAAAGTCCAAACATCTTCTATCTAAGCAGCTGCCGATTAGAAGGAATCTGGGGCTGGTCAGTCATCGCCGGATAAATGTAATTGTGACATCCTGGGTCTTCTGCTGGCTGAGGGAAGTGCAAGCAGCAGGCTTCAGGGTGGAGACAGAAGAAACGTAAAGTTTTCTCCACGGAAAGGAAATCGGCCCGGCAAGGTGCAGCGAGCAATTTCCCGTTTCTCAGGAGAAGAACGTGTATACGGGACACGATGCTCTCCTCTACCGGAGACGCCACGGAAACACGGCCGGCGGCCGGCAGCGCAGCGCAGCGCAGCGCTCACCATTGTGTTAACCCCGGCGGCGGAAGGACTTATCCCACCGCAACAGTAAAGAGTCCTTCTTTGTTCAGCGTCGGTTAGAGACGTAGGGCGCGGTGTTCTTCCGCGCTCGCCGCGCAGACCCCGCCTCCGCGCGGCCCTGCCGGCCTGCTATTCGGCCCCGGAGTCGCTCCGCGCTCCCAGAATGCACCGGCAGTCCGCGGGAAACCAAAATGGCGAAGGGCTGTAGCGGAGTGGGCTGTGTTTAAGGCCGGTGTGAGAACGCTCGCTCTTACCCCCATCGCTCGTCCTCAGGGCCTTGGTTTGTGCGTGTGTATGTGCGGGGTGCCCTTTGGGGAGGGTGCCCAGTAAGTGCTCGGACTCGCAGGGGAAGCGCCCACGGGGACGTGATTGGTTGTTTTTTCCTGTATGAAGCGGTTGGCACCACTGAAGTGACCGAATGAGGTGAGAGACCTTGGCCTGGGGAACCAGGCTCTTCCGGAGGAGATTGGTGGCGGCCGGGGGCGGGGGGGAGGGCGAGGAAAAAAGGAAGCAAGTATAAAAGGGAAAGATGGAGGACCGCGGTGGGGGTGGCGGCCGCAGTCTGTGTATGTGGGCGCTTTGCGTGCATGTGTATGCTGGGAAGAATGGGTGGGAAGGAGCAGTCAGTTGGGTGTCGGGGAGCACAGAGACTGTGGGAGGGAGCTGGGCCTTCGGGAAGTCGGGTGGAGGAGCTAGGTGAAACGGTGAGACGGGGACACAGTGTCTGGAGGGGCCGGAAGGAGCCTGGGGCCGCGGGCGGTTGGAGGGGCCGGGGGAACCTGGCGACGAAGGGGAGGGGAACGGAGAGGAGGAGTCGTTGGGAAATGCGGGCGGAGAGAGATGGGGGTGCTAAGGGAAGGGGCTGCCTGGGGCGGGAGGGTGGTGGGGTGGTATGGAATTGGAGTATGGGGGGGGTACAATAGAAGGGCAGGGTGGACGCGAGGGTAAGGGGGACGCTACGCGGAGCCTGGGAACGAACCTTGAAAGCTTTAAAGGGAAGACGTGCAAGTGGGAGATGGGGAAGAGGTCGGCCCCTCGCGCCTGGCGCACGCCGGCCATCTGAGACTGTGCTGTTTAACTGAAACTGCCTTAGACTCCTGCTCGGGTGTGCATTTGTATCGCTGATTTCATTTTTACCACGGAGGCAATTACCGTTTGAGAGATTTGGGCTAATTTGCCAAGATTTCTTAACATCTTTGGGTAGTGCCAGAACTCTCAACTCTTGTGTTTTACAATCTGGCATCCTTGGTGGCTAGAATTTTTGTTTGGAAGCAACTGGAGGGAACAGATGGATTTATCGGGGGTGATTTGACGAACATTTGAGGGTTCGTGAACAATGGAAAAAAGGATATGGAATGTTATTCGGTTCTTCAAAGCATTTAACTTTAGTTAAAGGTAGAACCTATTTACTAATTTAGATGTGAAAACCTGGGTAGGTCTGTGTATAACGTAAGAAAGTATGTGAGGTCAGTGCATAACTAGAAATATGTAAATAGTGCCTGATTTAATTTGTCTCCAGATGCTCCGGTAGTAGTAACTTTCTCCTTCAGATTGATTCCATGTGACCCTCCTACCTTGCCTACAGGCTGGTTTCAATTTCCATGTTTTCATTCTCTCTCTAGAATGCCTTTTTTTTTTTTTTTTTTTTGGTGGTGGATGACAAAGACAGTGAATTTAAAAGTATTTAATGTGGCCAAAGCAAATACTTAAATCCTTAAGTGACCTTTTTAAAGGTTTGAAATGCTTTAATTGGAGCCATTTTGACTTAAAAGTTTTAGGTGCCCAGTAGTTTGGGCAAGGAAAGAGTTAATTTTACATTTCTTAACATAGAGCTTTTTATTGTCGATATTTAGAATGTTTTTCACACTGCAGGCATTTGCAGTGATAGCTTGAGAAGGGATACAAGGCAAACTTTTTTGTTGTTTTTAGGTTCCTTAATTTAAAAAAAAATGTATAATTCACATTTTCGATATGCTCACCTTCAGTTTCTTTTAAGGTACTAAAAATATTCTAAAATATTTGAATTTAGAGTGCACCTGTTTCCTGATATTGCGTATCATGTTAATGGGCATTAACGGAAATCTATACCTTTAGGATGTAAGCACACACAATTTTAGAACTAGAAGTGCAGAAATGAACTTTTTTTTCTGATGAAACAAAATATATTTAATACTCCTTTTAAGTGTGCTTGTTGCCTCAGTTTGGAAAGGGATTTTAGTCTGTCTATTTGATATGGGTGCTTTGATATCATGGTTTATAAATATACCTTTCTATTAGATTCTTGACTAAAAGGATAATTTGTTTAATTTATATTTCATCATCTTTACATCTGACTTTAGGAAACTGGCAGTATAGTGATAATCTATTTTAAAGTATGGGAAATTTACCTCTGAGTAGTTGCCATTGCCATCTGTAGTTTAGTGGTTCTGAAAGTAAAATTTGCTGTTTTAGTCTAAACTTCCACAAATGCTATTCCTTGTTTGATATTTTTATATTTTGTTTCTACTGTTTTCCAGGATTTATTTATTGGTACAGTGTAACAACCCCAAATTAGAATGTGGAAGTTTGCCTGTGGGTGTTTTTATGTATTAGTACATGCCCTGACCAGGGATTGAACCCTCAACCTAGGCGAGTGCCCCAACTGCAACCCTTTGGAGCACAGGACAGCACTCCTACCAACTGAGCCACTTGGCCAGGGCTGAAAACTGAAAGTATAATTTAATTAAAATTAAAATTTTAGTCCAACCAGTGTGGCTCAGTGGTTGAGTGTCAACCAATGAACTAGGAGGTCACAGTTCAATTCCCAGTCAGGGCACATGCCTGGTTTGTGGCTCAATCTCCAGGAGGGGTTGTGGAAGAGACAGTCGATCAATGATTCTCACCATTGATGCTTCTCTCTCTTTCTCCCTCTCTGAAAATCATTAAAAAATATATTTAAAAACAAAAATAAAATAGTTATAAGTAGCTAGTGGCTGCTGTATTGGACAGCATAATATTAAGGGTTATTGCACCCATGGATTAGGAATTAGCACATTCATTAATCATGGAAACCATCTTTTAACTAAGGAGGTTGAAATTCTCTTTGTACATTTTTAAGATAAAGTCTTTTTTATTTTTGCCACATATCATATCTTCTGTCATATATCTGTTTTCATAAAACATTACAAAAGAATAATGAAGATAGCAACTTCTCTGGTCTTTTTAAGAAATCTAAGATTCTGTTTCTTTTGTTGGAAAACAGCAAAAATGTTAGGTAAGTTTATATTTAAAAATTTTACTTTGTTATTTTGACAACTTTTTGAAAATTTCAAACATATACAAAGAAAACGCAAATGGTATAACGATCTTTTTTTGTACCCAGGCTTATTTCATCAATACCTCTACTCACTCCTCTATTTTACTCCATGTTTTCTATTTAAAGTTTTTCTAAGGTAAAATTTACACATACTGAAATGAAAAAATCTTTTTTTAAAACATATTTTGATTTCAGAGAGAAAGGAAGAGGGGAAGAGAGATAGAAACATTGATGAGAGAGAATCATTGATTGGCTGCCTCCTGCATGCACCCTACTGGGGATCGAGCCCGCAACCTGGGTAAGTTCTCTGATTAAAATTGAATCTGGAATTGAACTGTGACCTTCTGGTTCATATGTCGACACTCAACCACTGAGCCATGCACCAATTCTAACTGTACACTTTTAAAATAATATATGCTTTAGTTAGATGTATTAGCACATACCATGTTTATATGTACACTAGAGGTCAATGCACAGATTTGTGCACCAGTGGGGTTCCTCAGCCTGGCCTGCGCCCTTGAGGTATGTCAGATTGCTGGTTCCAGCCTGATTCCCTCAGGCTCCTGGTAGGGCTGCTGTGGAGGTGGGAGAGGCTCACGCTGCTGCAGAGGTACTCACCAGCCATGAGCCTGGCTTCTGGCGCTCAATGATCAGCTGAGCAGTGGCGCTCCCTCTGTGGGAGCACACTGACCACCAAGGGGCAGCTCCTGCGTTGAATGTCTGTCCTTGGTGGTCAGTGTGTGTCATAACTACCAGCCAGTCATCTGGTTGCTTAGGCTTTTACATATATAGATAATTCATATGTATATTACATTTTAAGCTACAATTGAGTGAAAAATTTTTAATGTATTCAGAGTTGTGCAGCAATCACCATTATCTAACCTCAGAATCATTACCCTAAAATTAAAATCTGTATCTACAGTCATTCTTTACTTGCCCCTTCCCCAATACTTATGGTAACCACTAATCTATTTTCTGTGTAATAAATTATTTTCTGTGTTTATATTTTGCCTATTCTGAACATTTAATATAGGTGAGATAATACAATTTTTGGGCTTTTGTGACTGGCTTTTTTTCACTTAGAATAGTGTTTTAAGGTACATCCATGTTGTAGCATGTGTTTATACTTCATTCCTGTTTTATGACCAAAATGTATTTCATACTGCATTTTGTTAATTCATTAGTTGATTGCCATTTGGTTTGTTTTTACTTTTTGGCTATAATAAATAATGCTATGAACATTTGTGTACAGGGTTTGTGTGAACATGTGTTTCCATTTCTCTTGGATACATTTCTAAGTGGAATAGCTAGGTCAGATAATACCTCTGTTTTTAACATTTTGAGGAATTGCCAAACAGTTGGGTGGGAGGAGGGGAAACATCAATGTGAGAGACACACACATAGATTGGCCTATACCCAGCTGGTCCAGAGGAATGAACTAACAATCCAGATATGTGCCCTTGACCGGAATTGAACTTGAGATGCTCAAAACATAGTATGCCAGATAGGGCTTTTACATTTTTTAAAAAAGAACTTTAAATTTTATTTTTCAGTTACAGTTTAGATTTAGTATTATTTTGTATTAGTTTCAGGTGTCCAGCATAGTGGTTAGAGAATCATACACTTTACAAGATGTTCCCCCTGATATTTCCAGCATCCATTTGGCCCTATACATAGTTGTAATATTATTGACCTAAGCTGCACTGTACTTCCCTGTGACTCCTTTGTAACTACCTGTTTGTACTTAATCCCTTTACCTCTTTTACCCAGTCCCCCAAGTCCCTTTCCCTCTGGCAACCACTAGTCTGTTCTTGTGTCTGAGTCTGTTTCAATTTTGTTCATTTATTTTGTTCTTTAGATTCCACATGCAAGTCACATAATACAGTATTTATGTTTCTCTGACTGACTTATTTCTCTTAGCATAATACCGTGTAGGTTCATTCACGCTGTCACAAATGGTGATTTCATTCTTTTTTTATGGCCGAATAACATTCTGTTGTATGTATGTATCACAGATTTTTCATTCACTCATCTGTTGATGGACACTTGAGTTGCTTCCCAATATCCCGACTTTGAAAACTGGTGGTTGACATTTAAAGAAGATGAGAACTCAAGAAGAGGAACAGGTTTGGAATGGAAGATTATGAGCTCACTTTTGGACCTGAGGATTTGAGTTGTTTGTGGAAAATCCAAACTGAGATGTTCAGTAATAATTAGATATAAAGGGAAGACATTTGTGAAGCTATAAATTTAGAAGCTAATCGCTGATAGGTGCAATAGAAACTATACAGTGAAAAGATTCTGAGCGTAATCCTTGTAGAACAAAATTTTCAAGGACAGGCAGAAAAAGCACTACAAAAGATACTGAGAAGTAATCAGAGAGCTAGAAGGAAAACCAGAAGGGTGTGTCCTAATGGAAGCCAATGGGAGAATGTTGAGAGGAAAGAGTGATTAGCCACCACAGTGATGCTGGGAGTGCAGGTCAGACTGAAGTTCATTATATTTAGTAGTAAGGAAGTCATTTGTGACCTGCTGAGCAGTTTTAAACTTAATGATTTCTTATTAAAACATTAGCGCCCTAGTGCACGAAATTTGTGCACTTTGCCAGAAGAGAGGGTCCCCCAGCCAGGCCTGTGCCCTCTCCCAGTCCAGGAGCCCTTGGGGGATGTCCAAATGTCACTTTGAGAAGTGGGCCTAAGCCAGCAGTTGGACATCCTTAGCACTGCTGTGGAGGTGGGAGAGGCTGCACTCGCCTGCTATGAGCCCAGCTTCTGACTGAGTGATGCTTCCCCTGTGGGGGCACACTGACCACCAGGGGGCAGATCCTGCATTGAGTGTCATAGGAACCAGTCATTTGCTATTCGGTTGATTTGCTTATTAGCCTTTTATTATATAGGACTAGAGGCCCAACGCATGAATTTCATGCAAGAGTAGGCCTTCCTTCCCCTGGCTGCAGGCTATGGCTTGCCTCTGGCACCCAGGACCTGGGCTTCCCTCCAGCCGCCAGCAGGAACCTGAGATCTGGGCTTTCCTCACAGCCCTGGCTTTGTTTGGAAGGTCGTCTGGAAAGACAGCTGGTCTAATTAGCATGTTATGCTTTTAGTATCCTATTTAATAGAGGGAATATGCTAATTAAACATCACTCCGTGACAAAGATGACTGCATCTACAGCTGAGGCCAAGTTATCATAAGGAGCCTTAAAGAGCAATCAGCAGGGTCCTGACGATACGCTTTCTCCCACCCCCATGGGGCTTGACAGGGGACTTCATGGTGCACTTCCTGTCCTGGTGCAAGGCTAGGGAACCTCAGGCTGTTCCCCCAGCACCAGGCCGGGAGACCTCAGACTGCACCCCCCCACCCAGCAGGGCTTGACAGGGGACCTTGGGCTGTGACTCCTGCCCCAGTGACAGGCCAAGGACCTGAGGCCACGCCCCCCACCCAGCGGGGCTTAATGGGGGACTTCAAGGTGTGCTTCCCGTCCTGGTGCTGGGCTGAGACCTCAGGCTGCTCTCCCCATGCCAGCACCAGGCTGGGGCTTGACGGGGGACCTCAGGCCAATGCTCCCCACTCAGTGGGGCTTGACGGGATCTTAAGCCATGTCCCACAACTGAAAGGGCTTTACAGGGGACCTCAAGGCATGCCCCCCCACTCTGGTCTGGGCTGGGGGACCTCAGGCAACGCCCCCCATCCTGGCGCCAGGCCAAGGGACCTGAGGCTACATCTGCCTGGCAGGTAGCTTGACAAGGTTGGGACTGGCCGGGTCTGGATCTAGCCCAATGGGGGTGTGGAGACACTTGGGTCTGGGTCTCATGCGATTTTGAGGCGAATGTGGGTGGGCAGGGACTTGACTCGGTCCCATGGTGTGCCCTAGACTCTGACTGGAGGAAGGTTTTCATATACATTTTACTAATTTTCTTTCATCTCTGACACTTCTATTATAGAGAAAGGGCAAATAGCAATATTAAATTATGTCCTCTAATTAATCCCCTTTTAATGTGCATGAATTTTGTGTACCAGGCCACTAGTTATAGATAACTATGAACTATAGAGAGGGAAGACTAATAATAGACATGATTTTCATACTTGACAAATATTTTAGTAGTTTCAATCACATTTATTTAAAATTGGTATTAATAAAGTAATTCTAAAGGAACTTTGTGGTGTGGGAACCTTGTAGACTACTACAAGTTTTATAAAATTGCATTTAGGTGTTGTGAGAGAGAGAATTCTCCTTTCAGAGACATGTTTAAACAGAGGCTAGATGAGCATCTTATTTAGGGATATTATAAGAAGCCATTTTTCCACATTAGCTAGGAAGTAAGTGACCTTCCAGATACTTTCTAAAACTAAAATAAGATTTAGGTTATAATGAAAACAATGGATACTTTTTCCATTAGGTTAATGATGAGACTTGTCAAGGGGATAGAATCTTCCTAAAGTAGTTTCTCCTGAGTGTCCTTTTTTCCCATTTTTCTCTAGATTTCAGTTCTTTTCCATTTTTGAAAGTTGTTTAAATCCATCATTTACATTTTTCTTTCCCCAAAACAGGCTGAAGATCTATGTTGTCATCTCAGTGTTATTGATGCTCATTAAAGAGGAATAAATAAAAGTGGTTATTTGTAAAGATCTAAGAAATTAATAACATTTTTATAGTATTTCTAGTGCAGTGGTTCATAAACTTTTTGGTTTCAGGACCAGATTACACTCTTAATTATTGACTACCAAAGAAGTTTTATGTAGGTTATCACTACCAATGTTTACTCTATTAGAAATTAAAATAGAAACTTAAAATAGAAAAGTTACGTAAGTGTATATACTAGTAGTTGGCGAACTGCAGCTCGCGAGCCACATGCGGCTCTTTTGCCCCTTGAATGTGGCTTTTCCACAAAATACCACATGCAGGTGCGCACATACCCTGCGATTGAAACTTTGTGGCCCATGCGCAGAAGTCGGTTTTTGGCTCTCAAATTTCAATCATTGTACTGTTGATATTTGGCTCTGGTGACTAATAAGTTTGCCGACCACTAGTATATACCGTAAGTCTTCAGAGCGAAATCATCACATGTTTAGCCTCAGTATGCCACTCTACACTTTTGGGAGGATGAGAGTGGAAAAGGTTAATAATGTCTTAGTTTTATTTTGAAACTAGCTATGACCTTGTATGTCTCTAGGAATCATACTTTAAGACCTGCTAATCTAGTCCACTGTTTCTTTGGGAAGTTATGGTTATTTCATGCATTGCAGCATAATTAAAATTCCTGGCTTCTTTTTAAGCATTTTTTTTGGGGGGAGGGAAGTTTTCTTCATAGAACAAATTTGAGACACTCAGACATAAACTACTTTTACTTGCTATCTTCAAGTCTACCAATTTAAGTGTGAATGCACCCTTCCTCACATCAGAAGAAATGTACTTTCTCTGATTCAAGGCTAGTCTTTCCCTTATATTTAAGAATCTATTATTTTGACTTGTGTTTTCAGTTACCTTCTGGTACTTTTTTTATATTAGAAATATGGTCAAGACTTTTCCTATTTAAAAGTATAGCAAAAGCCATTTATTTTACCTTATATCATCTAGATGTATGTAGATAAGCTCCTTGAAAAAGGTTTCAACTCCTTCAGCTCCCATTTAAAGTATTATCAATACAAACATTTTTCTATTCATACAATCATAGAAAATTTAAATTAAAAACTTCTTATCACCCAGACAACATGGATGGGCTTTGAGGACATTATGATTAAGAGAAATAAGTCAGACGAAGAAAGTTATATACTATATGATTATACTTTCACGTGGAATCAAAAGTAACAACAACCAAGAAAAACCTGAGCTCAGATGCAGAAAATAGATTTGTGATTGCCAGAGTAGGGGGAGTGGTGACAGTGCTGACAAAATGGTTAGAAAGGGTCAAAAAGTACAAACTTCAGAAATAAAATAGTCATGTAGATGTAATGTATAGCATGGTGACTATCCTATTTATAAAATCCTGTGTGGTTGTGATGCCATCGTGCTGTGACACCCTCATATGATAACGAGCAATCACCAGGAGGCTGCGTGCACAGCAAGTGCACACGAATGGGCAGGGCTGTGCACCTGGGTGGGCAAGGGCTTGACACTGGCTTGTGCAGTGAGGCCAGGGGTTCTGCGGCTCTGGCCTATCTCTTTGGGGCAATCCATTAAGGAGCTCCGGATGGGTGGACGGGGCCTACCTCTTTGTGGCGACCAATTGCAGGGCTCCCACATTGTGAGAGGGCACAGGCCAGGCTGGGGGACATCCCAGCCCTCCAGTGCATGAGTTTTGTGCACCGTACCTCTAGTAAATAATGCTGTTTTACATAGTTAAAAGTTGCTGAGAGTAAATCTTAAAAGTTCTTATCACAAGAAATAAATTTGTAGCTGGTGATAGGGGTTAGCAAGACTTACTAGTCGTGGCTTGTGTTAAGTGGTTAGATTGTTGGCCTATGCTCAAAAGGATCAAGGGTTAGATTCCCGATCAAGGGCATATACTTGGGTGGCAGGATCCATCATGTCCTGGTTAGGGCTTGTGCATGATGCAACCAATTGGTGTGCCTCTACATTGATCTTTCTCTGTCCCTCCTTCCCCACCCTCCCTCCCACTTTTAATATCCCTGAACTTATGGTGATGTTTATGTAATACTAGAGGCCTGATGCACAAAATTCGTGCACATGTGGGTAGTGGTGTTCCTTAGCCCAGCCTGTACCCTTGCCAATCTGGGACCCCTCAAGGGATAACCCTCTCACAATCCAGAATTGCTGGCTCCTAACTGCTCGCCTGCCTGATTGCCTCTAATCACTTCTGTCTGCCAGCCTGATCATCCCCTAACCACTCCCCTGCCAGCCTGATTGACACCTAACTGCTTCCCTGCTGGCCTGATTGCCCCTAACTGCCCTCCCCTGCCAGCCTGGTCACCCCTAACTTCCCTCCCCTGCTAGCCTGGTTGCCCCTAACTTCCCTTCCCTGCCGGCCTGGTCACCCCAACTGCCCTCCCTTGGTAGCCTGGTAACCCCTAATTGCCCTCCCTTGTCAGCCTAGTCACCCCAACTGCCCTCTGCTGCAGGCCTGGTTGCCCCTAACTGCTCTCCCCTGCTGACCTGGTCCCCCTCCAACTACCCTTCCCTGCAGGCGTGGTTCCCCTCTTCCCCAACTGCCCTCCCCTGTAAGCCTGGTCACCCCCAACTATCCTCCTCTGCCAGCCTGGTCACCCTTAACTGCCCTCCTCTGCAGGCCTGGTCATCCCCAACTGCCCTCCTCTGTCAACCTGGTCACCCGCAACTGCTCTCCCTTGCAGGCCTGGTCCCTTCCAACTGCCCTCTCCTGGTGGCCATCTTGTGTGTTGGAATGGTGGTTAATTTGCATATTACTCTTTTATTAGATAGGACTAGAGGCCCATTGCACGGCACAGGTGCGATCCCTAGGCCTGGCCAGCAATCAAAGCACGAGCTTCTGGTGTGGAAGGGCAGGTTCCAGCTGACTTCTGGGCCACTGGGTCCCTGTGCACCCCCCTCCACCTGAGTCATGGTGCCTAATCCCCATGTGGAGATGTAATGTGCACCTCTGACCTGTGGTGTCTGGCTCCTGCTTGATTCCTGTGTCTGTCTCTTTCAGAAGGAAAGATAAAATAATCCTGTTGAAATGTGCTAGGACCAAGCATTTTGTGATTTATTAAAATGTAAACATAGAGTAGAGTTAAACACTGGTTTATAGGATAAATGCTCTTATTTTCCTTCAAGTAAGGTACTGATTATATTATACACTCTGTGTATCTATATACTTACTAGAGGCCTGGTGCACAAAATTTGTGCATTGGCAGGGAGGTTCCTCAGCCCGGCCTGCAACTTCTCATAGTCTGGGATGGGAGTGGGCCTAAACCGATAGACATCCCTGTTGCAGTCCAGGACCCCTTGCTCCTTACTGCTCACCTGCTCGCTGCTTCTTGCCTCTTAACTCGTTCCGTCCTTAGTGCTACTGTGGAGGCGGGAGTGGCTCCTGCCACCACCACTGTGCTCACCAGCTATGAGCCTGGCTTCTGGCTGAGCAGTGCTTCCCCTGTGGGAATGCACTGATGACCTGGGGTCAGCTCCTGTGTTGAGTGTCAGTGCACATCATAGTGTCTAATTGTCCCGCCATAATGGTTGCTTAGGTTTTTATTATATAGATAGAGGCCCGGTGCACAAAATTCATACACTTGGGGGGTAGGGGGCTGGTCTCTCAGTCCTGCCTGTGCTCTCTCGCATTCTAGGAGCCGTTGGGGGAAGTCTTACTGATGGCTTAGACCTAAACCATCAGTAGGACATCGTTAGCACTGCTATGCTAAGGTTCCCGCCACCACCACTGCACTCATCAGCCATGAACCTGCTTTTGGCTGAGTGGTGCTCCCCCTGTGGGAGCATGCTGACCGCCAAGGGGCAGCTCCTGCATTGAGCATCTGCCCCGCCCCCCGTGCCCCCCGTGGTCAGTGCGCATCATAGCAACCAGTTGTTCCGCCCTTTGGTTGATTTGCATATTAACCTTTTATTATATAGGATACAATTATAGACTCTATGTGGTACCCCTGAAGCTAATGTAACGTTACATGTCATTTGTAGTTCAATTAAAATATATTACATAGCAAAAATAAATAAAAAGATGCTATAGAAATCTATTTTTGAAAATCTAGATATGGAAAGATGTTCCTAACATGTTTTTAAATTAAAAATAAGGCATGTTACAGAGCAGTATGCAAAGTTGACATTTTTATAAATGAAAATACACACATGGCTCAAAAAATTTTTTTCTCCTCTGAATTATCTCTATGTTGAAAGCCTTTGTTTGTTATTAATCCTCACCTGAGGATATTTTTTTCCATTCATTTTTAGAGAGAGTGGGAGGGAAGGAGAGGGAAACATCGATGCAAGAGAGACACATTGATCGGTTGTCTCTGTTATGTGCCCTCAAAGGGCCAGGGATTGAATCTTCAACCCAGGTACATATCCTTGACTGGGAATTGAACTCATGACCCTTCAGTGTGCAGGCCAGAACTCTTAACAGCCAGGGCAGAGGCCTTTTTTTGTTACTCCTCACCCAAGTATATTTTTCCATTGATTTTTAGAGAGAGTGGAAGAGAGGGGTGGGGAAGAGACAGAGAAGAGAAACAGAGACACATCCATTGGTTGCCTCCTGCACATACCCCAAACCTTGCCTGCAACCCAGGTACGTACCATCGAATCCAGGATTCCTCAATCCCCAGGCCAACACGCTATCCACTGAGCCAAACCAGTAAGGGCGAAAGCCTCCTGTATATTTTACGTTTCCTAGATCATTCACAGCCCTACCTCCACCCCTTGGAGTGAAACACTCATCAGCTGTCTCTGCTGGCCTTCTACTGGGGATTGAGTGGCAACCTGGGCATGTGCCCTGATTGGGAATCTAACCTGTAGCCTTTTGGTGCACAGGCGATGCCCAACCAGTGGAGCCACACGGGCCAAGCCTGGGGACATTTTCATTGACTTATTTTTCCAGTTCAATAAAAGGTTTCTATGTATATTTAATAATGCAGGAGCTCACTCTTGGGCTCTAAATGTTTCTTTAAATTCTCCTTTGTTTCCTGGATTGTTTCCTTTGAAGTCTATAGTCTTGGTCTTTGTCTTTTATATCATAGTTTTTCTGATTTTTGTTAAATCAGGAGGCAGTATCTGCTTGGGTACATGGCTTGGTAGACTTTAATTTAGGATGAAATGTGGGGAGCAAGCTCCCTTTTTATTTCCCATGATGCCACAATGTGAAAGGCTTACTTTGGGATACCTGCATTCATTCATCTTTCTTAGCTTTCAAAAACAGTTTGTATTAGTTGAGTCATTTTTCTTCCTTTTCTCCCAGGGTCAGCTGCTGGTCATGCTGATTGATGATGTTAGACATAGAGGCGGCCTCCAATTCTTGAGATGCTCTGGATGAATGGTGGCATCTCAGAAACGTGGGGAAATAGATTTAAATAGTTCCTTCCTGCCCTGGCTGGTCTAGCTCAATGGATAGAGCTTGAGCCTGTGGTTCCTGGTCAAGGACACTGGTTGGGATACAGGAGGCAACCAATTCATGCGTCTCTTTCACATAGATGTTTCTCTTCTCCTATGTTCCTCCTTACCTCCCACTCCCTCTAAAAGTCAATGGGAAAAAAATCCTTGGGTGAGGATTAACAACAAAAATAAAAATAAGTGAAAATAGTTCCTTCCCCATCCTCAAAAAAAGGAGGGAAGGGAGCCCTGGCCAAGTAGCTCAGTTGGTTAGATTTTCATCCTGATATGCCAAGGTTGTGGGTTCCCCTCAAGGCATATACAAAAATCAACCAACAATATACAAATAAGTGGAACAACAAATTGTTCCTTTCCCTCTCTCTGCCCCGCATTCCTCTTTTTCTCTTCCTCCTTTCTCTCTCTGAGAAAAAAATGAAGAGGAGGGAAAGAAGAAATGAAAGATGAACTAATGCTGTGGTAAATTGCTGTTATTAATGGAGATTTTCAGGATCATTGGGCCATGGTGGAAAAAAGAAAGATTGAAAAATATTTATTTATAAAATAAGCTCTAGACCAGTGGTTCTCAACCTGTGGGTCGTGACCCCTTTGGGGGTCGAACGACCCTTTCATAGGGGTCGCCTAAGACTATCGGAAAATGCAGATATTTACATCACGATGCATAACAGTAGCAAAATTTCATGGTTGGGGGTCACCACCACATGAGGAACTGTAGGCAAGGGTCGCGGCCTTAGGAAGGTTGAGAACCACTGCTCTAGACAAAGCCCTTTATGGTCTGTTTCTTGACAACCTAATCTCATAGAAATAATGAGAAATAATGAATTATCATGATTGGAGTATTAGGTAGTGGGAATGAGGATTTTTTGAGAGGTTAGTTTGTGAAAACATTTTATATTTTGAAGGATTTTAGACTTTATTCTTTTGTTGTCAAATGTGTTTCCTAACCCACACTGTTTTTTGCCATATCTGAGTATCATCTCTATTATTTATTTACTGTTTCTATATATTAACTTGAAATTAACTCATTTAGCTTTATTCTAAGCAACAACCATCAATTTAATATTCAATATATTTTTAGTACACATTAAAGTAATTATTTAAAATGAAAAATGTTTTCTTCCAAGGTACTTATTAACAACTGTTTAAGAAACACTATTTCATCAAATAAAGATGTCATCACTTGCAAGATGTAACATTATTGGATGTATTACTAAGAAAGAAAAAACCCTACTAATTAAGTTGAGATACATACTTATCATGTAGAATTTTTATTTTATACTGATTGAAAGATGGTTTTTATCTATCATTCTTGTACAAATATAAAAAGAATAGATGAAGTACATTGAGGTAAGGTGTGGGAACCTCTTTCCACGTCCCACGTGGTTCAGGGTTCCTGGTTCAGGGTTCGGGTTCTGAAGGAGGCTGCACGCAAATGAAAAGAGAGACTAGAAAATATTAATTTGGCAATATTGGGGGGGCCAGGTGGGAGCCTTCCTCTAGTGGAAAGGGCTACCACTTGCTCTGGCCTTTTTCTCCCTTTTATTAAGGCTTGGGACACACCCATAGCCTTTAGGCAGGAAATTACAAGAACAAATTCACAGGAAACTGGTAGAGACTAACAATGTTTCAACTAAACAGTCAGTGATTGGCTCTGACCTTTTAGAGCAGTGGTTCTCAACCTTCCTAATGTTGTGACCCTTTAAGACAGCTCCTCATGTGGTGGTGACCCCCAACCATAAAATTATTTCCGTTGCTACTTCATAGCTGTAATTTTGCTACTGTTATGAACTGTAATGTAAATATCTGATATGTAGGATGTATTTTCATTGTTACAAATTGAACATAATTAAAGCATAGTGATTAATCACAAAAACAATATGTAATTATATATTGTGAAATATTTATTTCTAATTACAAATAAATGAAATTTTGTCTTGAATCATGGTGTAGCATGGGTAACAGTCTTAATATGACAACAGTAAACTACATTGCTACATTTTGCTACACTGAGGAGCGGTGTGTTGGTTCCCAAGACCATGGGAAATAGGTGTTTTCCAATAGTCTTAGGCTATTAGGGGTCGCGACCCACAGGTTGAGAACCGCTGTTTTAGAGCAATTAAGGTTGACCAGCCTTTTGGTCTCCTGTTCACATCTATTAGTGAGACAATATTTGGTTTCCAGCAGTAAGGTATTCCAAGAACTTCTTTCTGTTAAAAGTCTGCTTCTTTTGAACCTTTTTTTTTTTTTTAAAGAACAGCTTTAGTGATATATTTTATATGCCATTATAATTCACCCTTTAAAAAAAAATTTTAAATTCATTTCAGAGGGGAAGAGAGAGGGAGAGATAGAAACATCAATGAATGATGAGAGAGAACCATTGATTGGCTGCCTCTTGCATGTCCATATGGGATCGAGCTCACAACCTGGGCATGTTCCCTGCCCCAGAATCGAACCATGGCCTCCTGGTTCATAGGTCAGTGCTCAACCATTGAGCCACACCAGCTGGGCCAATTCAGTGTATTTTTAAAATAGTAGAATCTAATTTTAGAACATTTTATTACCCCAAAAAGGAACCCCATACCAATTACCATTCATTTCCCATTCCTCCATCCTCCTCCTGTAGTTACTGGCAATCACTAATCTACTTGTGTTTTTATATTTTGCCTATTCTGGACATTTCATATAAATGGGATTATATAATTTGTGGCCTTTTGTGTTTGTCTTCTTTCATGTTGTAGCATTTATATGAACTTAATTCTTTTTATGCCCAAAATATATTTGGTAAAGATACCCTACATGTTGTTTATTTACTTATCAGTTGATGAACAGTTGTTTCCACTTTTTGGCTATTATAAATAATGTTGCTATGAACATTCACGTACAGGGTTTCTGTGAGCATGTGTTTCCATTTCTCTTGGGTACATATCTTAGTGGGATTGCTGCTCATATGATACCTCTGTGTTTAACATTTTGAGTAACTGCCAGTTTTCCAAAGAGCTTGTACCAGCAAATGTGGGGATTCTAATTCCTCTGCATCCTTGCCAGTACTTGTGTCTGTCTTTTTTGTTATAATCATCCTAGTGGGTGTGCTGTGGTAATCTCATTGTGGTTTTGATTTGCATTACCCTGATGGATAATGATGTTGAGCATCTTTTCCTTGTAGTCATTAGTCTTTTGTATGCCTTCTTTGGTGAATTGCCTATTTATATCCTCTGCCTGTTTAAAAAATTGGATTATTTATCTTGTGTTGAATTGTAAACATTCTTTCTTTATATAGTTTGGATACAAATCCCTTATCAGATGTATGATTTGCAGTTATTTTCTCCCATTATCTCGGTTGGGTTTTTTACTTGGTGGTGTCTTTCGAAGCACAAACATTTTTAATTTTGTTGAAATTCAGTTTGTCCCTTTTTCTTATTTTGCTTGTGCTTTTGATAAATCTAAGGAAAGCATTGCTTTAAACAGTGTCAGAAAGATTTACTCCTATGATTTTTTAAAAAAATTATATAGTTTTAGCTCTTATATTTAGCCTGTGATTCATTTTGAGTTAATTTTTGCAAATGGTGTGAAGTAGGTGTTCAGCTTCTTTCTTTTACATATGAATAACATTTTCCCAGAACCATTTGTTAAAAAGACTTTTTAAAATTTTATCTTTATTGTTGAAAGTATTATAGATGTTTCCCTAATTCCCCCTCATTGATCCCCCGCCTTGCTACTCCCTTTCCCTCCCCAGGTCTTCACCCCACTGTTGTTGTGTCCATGGATTGTTCATATCCTATATAATAAGCCTAATATGCTGTGTCCAGTCATCCATTCAATCAATCAAAGCATAATATGCTAATGATGTGCTAAGGATCCTCAACCACTCGTTGTGACATGCACTGACCACCAGGGGGCAGAAACTTTGTAGGTTAGCTTGCTGCTGGGGTCAGCCAATCAGGACTGAGCGAGATGGGCTGTTCATGCCCTAGAACCCTCCTGTGGTCCCTCCCCTGCTGGCCAACCTCCTGCGCATCCCTCCCCAGCCCCAATCATGCACTCGGGGTTGGGAGGTCCCTCGGCCTCGCTTGTGTCCTCTCACAGTCTGGAAGCTCTTGGGGGATGTCCTGCTGATGGCTTAGGCCTGCTCCCTATTGATGCACAAATTTGTGCACTGGGCCTCTAGTATGCATATAAGTTCTTTGGTTGATCTCCCCTCCCTCCCTCCTTTGCCTCTAAGGATACTCAGTCTGTTGCATGCTTCCATGTGTTTGGAATTATTTTGTCAATTTATTTGGTTTATTAGATTTGAGGGTATAAGTGAGATTATGTGATATTTGTCTTTCTCTAACTTCTTTCACTTAGCATAATACTCTTCAGTTTCCTTCATGCTGTCTCAAAGGGTAAGAGATTCTTCCTTTTTATTGTTGCATAGTATTCCATTGTGTAAATGTAAAAGAGACTCTTTTTTCTGACAGATGTTTTGGCAATCTCCAAAGATCAATTGATCATAAGTGTAATGGTCAATTTAATTTCAACAATTTATATATATATATGTTTTATTGATTTTTTTACAGAGAGGAAGGGAGAGGGATAGAAAGTCAGAAACATCGATGAGAGAGAGACATGGATCAGCCGCCTCCTGCACGCCCCACACTGGAGATATGCCTGCAACCAAGGTACATGCCCTTGATCGGAATCGAACCTGGGACCCTTCAGTCGGCAGGCGGACGCTCTATCCACTGAGCCAAACCGGTCTCAGCTAATTTCAACAATTTTTGTGTCCTTAATGTCTATATCATAATATCTTGATTACTGTTGCTTTGTGTAAAATTTTGAAATAGAAAGTGTGAGTCCTCCAGTTTTGTGGGTTTTTTTTTCTTTTCAGTATTTATTTGGCTGTTATGGATTTTCTTTTCTATATGAATTTTAGGATCAGTCTGTCAGTTTCTACAAAAAATGTCAGCTGGGATTTTGTTAGGTAATTGCATTGAGTCTATAAGACTGATTTGGGAAGTAGTGCCATCTTAATGTTAATATCCATGGACATGTCTTTCCAAACTTGTAGGTTATATAATTCCTCTCTCTGTTATGTAGTTTTCATTGTACAAGCCTTACGCCTTACACCCGTGGTCGGCAAACTGGTTTGCAAGCCACATGCTGTTCTTTGGCCCCTTGGGTGTGGCTCTTCCACAAAATACCATGGCTTGGGCGAGTCTATTTTGAAGAAGTGGCATTAGAAGAAGTTTAAGTTTAAAAAATTTGGCTCTCAAAAAAAATTTCAATCATTGTACTGTTGATATTTGGTTTGTTGACTAATGAGTTTGCCGACCACTACACATTGAACCACGCCGGCATATTTTGCATATTAATCTTGACACAGTGAATGCATATATAGGTGGAACAATGAATCGGTATTTTTATCACTCAAGTCAATAAGTGGGAAGGGAAGGGGAGAGGAAGGGAGAGGAGGGAAGGGAAAAATGATAAAGTGAAATTACTTTTTAAAATATATTTTTATTGATTACAGAGAGGAAGGGAAAGGGAGAGAGAGGGAGGGAGGGAGGGAGAAAGGGAGGGGAAACATCAATGATCAGAGAGAATCATTGATCAGCTATCTCCTGCAACTCGGGCATGTGCCCTTAACTGGAATCAAACCAAGGACCCTTCAATCTGCAGGTTGATGCTCTATCCACTGAGCAAAACCAGCAAGGGTGGAAAAGTGAAATCCTTAATGTGAGATCTTTCTAATACTGAAGAACACCCATGTTCTCTTTAAAGAAGTGAATTAGATACATAACTTTTGTAGATAGGGTTAGGGGGGAAAGAGTGGGGAGGAAGTTGAGGAATTTCATATTTGTAGTCTCTGCTTTTTCTGAACTATTACCCAACCTTAGGAGTGGAGTTGAGTGCCTCAACAGAACTGCCATCAAGTTTCTCTGCCTGAAGGTGTGTACATAGCAGAAACGATTATAATATTTTAAAGGTTTTATTCGTGCATTAATTTCTTTGCATATATGTTTAGTTATAACACCTAAGCTTTTTGAATGATATAATCCGTTTTCTTTTTTCCTGAGGCCAGGAGACTAGATTGTAATCATTAAACTTTTAGCTCTTTGAGGAATCTCTGGCATATGTACCAGTTTACTATTCCTAGGAGATTTTTTTGTGTCTTGTTTTTGTTTTTTAAGACTTATAGTTTATAATACTAAGATATTTTAATCATAAACAAAAGAAACTTGCTTTCATTGAGAAAAAGCATCATTTCCTCTTGTCTCCTCACATTAGTTTAAGGTTCTTTTTTTAAAAATATTTTTTATTTATTTCAGAGAGGAAGGGAGAGGGAAAGAGGGAGAGAAACGTCAATAATGAGAATCATGGATTGGCTGCCTCCTGCACGCCTCCTACAGGGGATGGAGACCATAACCCAGATATGTGCCTTTGATGGGAATTGAACCCAGAACCATTCAGTCTGCAGGCCAACGCTCTATCTGCTGAGCCAAACTGGCTAGGTCTAAGATTCTTTTTTATGGGTACTTGAATCCCTCTATTCACAGTCTGTGACTTTTTAAAAAATGTATTTCTATTGATTTCAGACAGGAAGGGAGAGAGACATAGAAATATCATTGATGAGTGAGAGTTATTGATTGGCTACCTCCTGCATACCCCACACTGGGGATGGAGCCTCAACCTGCACATGTGCCCTAACTGGGAATTGAACCCCAATCTTCTGCCATAGGTTTACTACTCAAACACTGAGCCACACTGGCAGGGCTGTAGTCTGTGACTTTTTTATAGCAATTTATGAATTCTCCATTAAATAGATAGAATAATAGTTTATGCAGTTCTGATTAATACCGTTTACCTAGTACTAAAAATACATTTATACTCAATTTCAGAACATTCACATAATATAGTTTTGGATCCTAATGACATTATCCCTCTTAATTTTGAGTTAATATCAACAAATATATATTGGCTGTCCATCTTAAAGAAAATACTGTACTTTGGTTCTATATGCTATGAAGAATTAATTTACTTATTTGTTGAACAAATGTTATTGAGGATCTTCTATAGGACATATAGTTTAAGATGCTAAAGATGCATTGTTGAACACCATAAGACATGTTCACTGCCCTTGTGGAGTAAGTACTATTTTTGGAGGAAGGATACATACACACTAGCATAAAGACAAATAAACACAGCATCTTTATAAAATTTTGCTAAAATTGTTTAACCTAACTTAATCATGAGGAAACAGTAAGACAGATTTAATATGTGTAGCGTGTTAACAAGATAGCTGATATGAAAAAATGTCTAGCTATAATAATAAAAGCATAATATACTGATTAGACCAGACAGCCAAACCACCTTCCGGATGTCCTTCTGGATGAAGCCAAGGTTGTGAGGGCTGAGCCCTTTACACGAATTTTGTGCATCAGGCTCTAATATTTAATAAAAATACCTCCAAACAAGGATGATATAGCTGATATTAAAGGAGACAAAAGAGACATGACAAATGCAAAGTGACTGGATCCTGGATTTTGAAAAAAGCTTTAAAGAACATTTTTGTATCAAATTGGAGAATTTGGGCTGTACATCAGACAATAATATTAATGTTAAATTTGGTGGCTATGATAATGGTTTCATGGCTGCATAGGAGAAAGTTCATTGTTTTAGAGCGGTACATCTGATATATATGGGTGGATTATAAGTTATAATAAAGAACAAGAGTTCTTTGATAGCGACTATTGTAGAGTACAACTACTTTAATAGAATTACTTAGAAGAATTGGCTATTCAAAGAATGGAGGAGTGGGGAGGGCAGTTTTTGTAGGAGGTACAATATGTTTGAATGTCTTGACTGGGAAAGATCTTTGTTTTTGATGATTGAAAGGAGGCCTGTATGGCTAGATCTGGAGATGCAAAGATGTGACAGTCCTATGGAAGGAGAAAACTAACATGTGATACTTGTAGAATTTTCAGCCTAATAAATATCTTAATGTTCCAGTTTTGTTGGTGTTTGAACTATATATACAGGTGTGTGTGTGTGTGTGTGTGTGGCTTTTTCTTTTTAATTTTTTTATTTACCTGTGTGATACTTTTAAATGCAGAGCTTTGGAAAGAGTAAACTAGACACAGTTGTCCCTAAGCTTTTCATTGTGTCAAAATCAGGGATAAGCCCTAGCCAGTTTGGCTCAGTGGATAGAGCATTGTCTGTGGACCAAAGGGTCCTGGGGTTGATTCCAGTCAAGGGCATGTACCTTGGTGCAGGCTCCTCCCCAGTCCAGGGCCTGGTCAGGCCTATAAAGGAGGCAACCAATTGATATGTTTCTTTCACATTGATATTTCTCTCTATCTTTCCTCTCTCTTCCACTGTCCCTAAAAATTAATGGAAAAATATCCTCGGGTGAAGATTAACAACAACAGCAAAACAATCAGGATAGACAGCTGTTTATAGCTCAGGAAACTAAGCAACTACGTTGAACCATCTCTAGGAATGCATCTCGTCACTTAATAGAGTTAAATGTGTTTCATCACTTAAACTTAGACTTATAAATGTCTTGTGGCTAAATGTATTGTGGGCCGAAACTGGTTTGGCTCAGTGGATAGAGCACCAGCCTGTGGACTGAAGGGTCCCAGGTTCAATTCCGGTCAAGGGCATATACCTTGGTTGCGGGCACATACCCATTGGGGGGGGTGGTGTGCGGAAGGCAGCCAATCGATGTTTCTAACTTTCTATTCCTCTCTCTCCCTTTCTGTAAAAAATCAGTAAAATATATTTTAAAAAATAAAAAAATAAATGTACTGTGGACAGGAAAATATGCCAACGAATGACTTGATTTCACCACTTGCTAAGTCTTGATCTTTCCACTGTATTTTGTGATCAGTTCATAATTGGAATCCAAAATGACAAATATCTAGAATAATTTAGATTGTATCAGATAATGTGACCTATTAGAGTTTACCATATTAGGAGTCAAAAGTTTTGGGATTTTATTAGAGCATTCTTTAGAGCTTTAAGGAATTAATTTTACTTTCGAGTTACAGATTTTTTGTTTGTTACAGGTAATAGTCTCTCCTTATATCCTATGTATGACATTATTATTAGGTGAAAATGAGATATGAATGCTCTTGAGAAAGTTAAGTACAGTAGTATGTAGTAATGTGAAGAGTTTTTTCAAGCCCTTTTAATCTGTCTGCTTTATTACCCCTGATCGGTCCATATGTTTCTTTTAGGAACTGGCTCCCAACTGCTTAATTGGATCTGCTTAACTCTAGGACAGAGTTAATGGCTTGTAGCAAAGATACCTCAGGCCCTGGCAAGTTTGGTTCATTGGATAAAGTGTTGGCCTGCCGACTGAAGGGTCCTGGGTTCAATTCCAGTCAAAGATACATGTCTGGGTTGCAGGCTCAATCCTCAATAGGGGGTGTGCATGACCTGCCCAGTTAGGAATTTATGATCAAGTCACCCTGAGAGGGTATTCTCCCTTCCTTTCTGAAATCAATAATATATATATATATAATTTTTTTTTCAAAAAACATATCTGATTATTTTTGCAGAGAGGAAGGAAGAGAGATGGAACATCAATGAGAGAGAAACATCGATCAGCTGCCTCCTGCACACCTCCTACTGGGGATGTGCCTACAACCAAGGTACGTGCCCTTGACCAGAATCGAACCTGGGACCTTTCAATCCGCAAGCTGACACTCTATCCACTGAGCCAAACGGTTTCAGCTAAAAAAATATATTTTTTAAAAAAGATACCTTAGTTCTATTATTTCTTCTTCCCTGGTCTTAGGATCAAATTCTGAAGGATTATAATGAAAATTCTGAAATTTTCATTCAGTTCACATTTGCCTGAATTGTTAGTGAGTTTCATTTATGTTATTCCAATCAATCTTAGCAGTTCTTGACGTGAACATGAATGTATATAATTAACTTGAAGTTAACTATGGTTTTATGTATATTGTTAGCATTGTTGGTTTTTGGTGTTTTAAATCTGTAGTGACCTGTCTGTTGCATCTCTAAGATAACTAATTATCTAATATGTCAAACTAATTATTAATAGTTAGTATTAAATGTTATTGTGGAAACATTCTGTTTTCAGTTTGCACAAATACTTGATAAATTTATCAGTGTTGTTTACAATGTTTTAAAAGTTATGACTTGTAATTTTTTTATAGTTTAAAAACACTTTTTATGCCCTAGGTAGACTGGCTCAGTGGATAGAGCATTGACCTGTGGATTGAAGGGTCTTTGGTTCAATTGTGGTCAAGGGCACATGCCGGTTGTGGGCTTGGTTCCCAGTGAGGGGCATGCAGGAGGCCACTGATCAATGATTCTCTCTAATCATTAATGTTCCTATCATTCTCTCTCCTTTCCTCTCTGAAACCAATAAAAAAATATATTTAAAAAATCTTTTGGTAATTACATAAATACTTGTACATGTTGCAAAAGTCTAAACATGCAGAAATGTTCAATCAAACTATTTTATTCTAAATTTTAGGATACTTAAACATATTTTCTGTAATCCTATCTAATAAAAGAGTAATATGCAAATTGACTGTCACTCGAACAAACAAGATGGCTGCCCCCATGTGATCAGAGATGGTTACCCCCATGTGGACACAAGATGGCCGCCACAACTTGGCCAGCAGGGGAGGGCAGTTGGAAGGGACCAGGCTTACAAGGGAGGGCAGTTGGGGCTACTCACACTTGCAGGGGAGAGCAGTTAGGGGTGACCAGGCCTGCAGGGGAGGGCAGTTGGGGCTACTCACACTTGCAGGGGAGAGCAGTTAGGGGTGACCAGGCCTGCAGGGGAGGGCAGTTAGGGGCAATCAGGAAGGCAGGCAAGTGAGCAGTTGGGAGCCAGCAGTTCTGGATTGTGAGAGCTATGTCCCAGTTTGGAGATGGTGCAGGCTGGGCTGAGGGACACACACACACACACACACACACGTGCACAAATTTCATGCACTGGGCCTCTAGTTCTATGATAAAAGCCAAAACTGCATTTACTGAAACTGTATACACCTTTGTCATTTTTGTCATTGCTTGACCTTTTAGATGGCTAATTTAATTTTAATGCTAAAGGGCTCAGGCTAAACCTGAGGCGAGGGTGACGAATTTGGTTCTACTTTAGTTTCAATCTTGGAGTGAGGTGAAATTAGGTTTTTGGCTTTTTAATTCTACATTTAAATACACAAATTTGGAGTTGTGTGTTGTAGAATATGTGCATTCGTAGGATAGTGATGTTTCTTGATAGATGGAGGATTTACTTACTAATATGTCTATCTTGTTAAGTATAGGCGTTCATTAATTTATTCAAGAGAGAAAAGTATCTACCTTCTGCCAGACACTATGAAAAGTTTCAGATATCCTAGTCATGATCAGAATATTTTCTTTCCATTGTAATTTGAAATGCTAATTTTACTTGTTGACATTGAGTTATTTAGGTCAAATTTCTAGAAAATTGCCGAAACCAGTTTGGCTCAGTGGATAGAGCGTCGGCCTGCGGACTGAAGGGTCCCAGGTTCGAGTCTGGTCAAGGGCATGTACCTTGGTTGCGGGCACATCCTCAGTAGGGGGTGTGCAAGAGGCAGCTGATCGATGGCTCTCTCTCATCGATGTTTCTAACTCTCTATCCCTTCCCCTTCCTCTCTGTAAAAAATCAATAAAATGTATTTTAAAATTTTTTCTAGAAAATTGTTTGATTCTGTTTAGCTACCAGTGTATGAAAGTGAAAGTAAATTTTTTAGAATATGAATATTTGTGGTTAGGTTATTTTCCCCCTAATTCAACAACTTCTTCATTCTTGTAACCAGTAGCTTGTATTAATTCTCAAATTATTCCCACTCTAAAGCCTTCTTTAACCTTTTTGATGAGGTAAGCATTTAGAAAGAGCAAGCTAAACTTAGCCTGTTAGTCTTCACTTATAAACCCCATGTGGTCTGGCATTTGAACCCAGTAGTCATAGGTGACTTTAGGATCGTTAACTTCAATAAACAGTTTTTATTGCTCATTTTACCTAACCTATTAGGTACATTTGATATACAACTTCCTCCTTTTTCTTAGTTTTTTTTTTTTTAATATATTTTATTGATTTTTTTATAGAGAAGAAAGGAGAGGGATAGAGAGAGTTGGAAACATCCATGAGAGAGAGACATCGATCAGCTGCCTCCTGCACACCCCTACTGGGGATGTGCCCGCAACCAAGGTACATGCTCTTGACCAGAATCGAACCTGGGACCTTTTAGTCCGCAGACTGATGCTCTGTCCACTGAGCCAACCTGGTTTTGGCAATTTTCTTCTTTTTAATGATACTCTTTATGGGTTGTTTTTCCTAAGAGGATTCTTTTTCTTACTATTCAAATGATTTTTCCAAAGATTCCCAGATTTAACTTTCATGAAACATTAACTCTTTTTAGTGGGATGAAGATAATGTGCTGGCATAGGATTGCCACTTTTTTATTTTGGAAAGTAAGAAGGTTATTAAAAATTGCCACTTATCACCCTTATTTTATAAAAGAGAAGATATTTTGACTCTAAGAATGTAAGGACATGCTCTCAAAATATGAAATTGCTTTTTAAGTTGATTAATTTTAGTTAAAAACTCAACATTGTTCTTGCTTTTCTTTGTACTGTTCTGTGGACTTACATTGACAACCACTGCCTTAAAACAGGAGAGAGTGGGTAGTTCTTGCCGTCCAATGTTAGGGAAAAACCATAAAGTATGTTTTAACTTACTTTGTAGGGCAAAAGCAGATTTACAGTTGTTTGTATGGAAAATTATATAATAATTAATAAATAATAATACAAAGATCAACATTTGCATACTCACAACACAACTGTAAATCTACTTTTTCTCCACCCTATATTAAAGGCTCCAAAGTAATCTTGTGAAGTGAGAATTATTTCAGAGGATGCCCTTTGGGAAACACTACTATGGAAACTGATGTTATCAAGGTTTGTTTTCATTTTCATCATTTACTAACTTTTAAAAGTTAATTTTGAATATTTATTAAAAATGAAGCAGTTGTAAAATTATAAAACTTTTAACCAAAAGATGCAGTGTCCTTAGAACTAAGTCCTCATGCATTGTGTGTTTTTTTCATTAGATTCTTTTTTTTTATTGTTTAAAGTATTACATATAATAGTACATATATTTCCTTTATTTTCACCCATTGACCTTCCCCCAGCTTTCCCTACCCCCTGTCGAATGCCCTCATCCCCCCTAATTGTCTTGTGTCCATTGGTTGTGCTTCTATGCTTGCATACAACTCCTTTGGTTGATTTCTTTCCCCCTCCTCCCCAACACTCCCCAGCCTTCCAACTGTAATTTGACAATCTGTTTGGACTTTACTGCCTCTGTATCTATCATTTTGTTCATCAGGTTATGATGTTCTTTATTTTCCATAAATGAGTGAGATCATGTATTTTTCTTTCATTGACTGGCTTATTTCACTTAACATAATACTCTGCATTCCGTCCATGCTACTGCAAATGGTAAGAGTTCCTTTTTTATAGCTGCGTAGTATTCCATTGTGTAGATGTACCATAGTTTTCTGATCCACTCATCTGCTGATGGGCATTTAGGCTGTTTCCAGATTTTAGCTATGGTGAATTGTGCTGCTATGAACATAAGGATGCATATATCCTTTCTGATGGGTGTTTCTAGTTTCTTGGGCTATATTCCTAGGAGTGGGATTACTGGGTCAAATGGGAGTTCCATTTTTAGTTTTTTGAGGAAACTCCTTACCGTTCTCCACAGTGGTTGCACTAGTCTGCATTCCCTTTTTCTCCACACCCTCGCCAACACCTGTGATTTCTTGATTGATTGATGATAGCCATTCTGACAGGTGTGAGATGGTATCACATTGTCGTTTTGATTTTCATCTCTCAGAAAATTAGTGACTTTGAGCATGTTTTCATGCGTCTCATGGCCTTCCTTCTGTCCTCTTTTGAAAAGATTCTGTTTAGGTCCATTGCCCATTTTTTAATTGGATCATTTATCTTCCTTTTTCTAAGTTATGTAAGTTCCCTGTACATGCTGGAGATTAAACCTTTATCAGAGATAACATTTGCAAATATATTCTGCCATATAGTAGGCTTTTTTCTTTTGTTGATGGTTTCTTTTGTTGTGAAAAAGCTTTTTATTTTGATGTAGTCCCATTTGATTATTTTGTCTTTAGCTTCCATTGCCCTAGAAGCAGTATCAGTGAAGAAGTTCCTTTGGCATATGTCTGAGGCTTTGCTGCCTGTGAATTCTTCTAGTATTTTTATGGTTTCCTGTCATAAGTTTAAGTTCTGTATCCATTTTGAGTTTATTTTTTTGTGTATGATGTAAGCTGGTGATCTAGATTCATTTTTTTGCATGTATCTGTCCCATTTTCCCAACACCATTTATTGAAGAGACTGTCTTGACTCCAATATATGTTCATGCCTCCTTTGTCAAATATTAATTGAGCAAAGTGGTTTGGGTCAATATCTGGATTCTCTATTCTATTTCATTGGTCTGTATATTTGTTCTCTTCTGCCAGTATTGAGATCCCACCTACTTTATTCTTTCTTAGGATTGCTGTGGCTATTGGGGATCTTTTTTTATTCCAAATGAATTTTTGGAGAGTTCTTACTAGGTATGTGAAATGTGCCGTTGGGGAGTGCATTTAATCTATAGATTACTTTGGGTAGTAGGAACATTTTAATGATATTAATTCTTCTAATCCATGAACATGCTATGTTCTTCCATCTCTTTTTTTAGTGTCCTGTATGTTTTCCGCATATAGGTCTTTTACCTCCTTAGTTAAATTTATTCCTAGGTATCTTAATATTTTTGGTGCAATGGTAGATCGGATTGCTTTTTTAGTCTCTCGTTCTGTAAGGTTACTATTGATGTATAGAAATACCATAGATTCTTGGCATTAATTTTGTATCCTGCTACATTGCCAAATTCATTTATTAAGTCCATTCGTTTTTTGATGGAGTCTTTCAGGTTTTTTATGTACAATATCATGTCATCTGCAAATAAGGACAGCTTTACTTCTTCTTTTCCAATTGGATGCCTTTTATTTCTTCTTCTTGTCTAATTGCAATGGCTAATACTTCCAGTACTATGTCGAACAGGAGTGGGGAGAGTGGGCATCCCTGTCTTGTTCCTGTTCTTAGGGGAAATGGTTTTAGTTTTTGCCCATTGAGTATGATATTAGCTGTGGGTTTATCATATGTAGCTTTTATTATGTTGAGATATGATCCTTCTATTCCCACCTTGCTGAGAGTTTTTATCAAGAAAGGGTGTTGGATTTTGTCAAATGCTTTTTCTGCATCAATTGATGTGACTATGTGGTTTTTTATTTTTTATATATATTTTATTGATTTTTTACAGAGAGGAAGGGAGAGGGATAGAAAGTCAGAAACATCAATGAGAGAGAGACATCTATCAGCTGCCTCCTGCACGCCCCACACTGGAGATGTGCCTGCAAGCAAGGTACATGCCCCCGACCGGAATCGAACCTGGGACCTTTCAGTCTGCATGCCGACACTCTATTCACTGAGCCAAACTGGTCTCAGCAACTATGTGGTTTTTTAATAAAAATATATTTCATTTATTCCCTACAGAGAGGAAGGGCGTGGGATAGAGAGCTAGAAAATTGATCAGCTGCCTCCTACATCACCCTCCCCCTACCATTGGGCACATGTCCGCAACCAAGGCACATGCCCTTGACCGGCATCAAACCTGGGACCTTGAGTCCACAGGCCGACGCTCCATCCACTGAGCCAAACAAACCAGGGCTATTTGATTTTTATCTCTCAATTTGTTTCTGCGATGTATCACGTTTGTTGATTTGTGGATATTGTGCCATCTTTGCATCCCTGGGAATAAATCCTGTTTGGTCATGATGTCTTGGCTAATTCTTCTTTGAATGTTTGGTAAAGCTTCCCAGCAAAGCTATCTGTCCCTGGGCTTTTGTTTGCTGGAAGCTTTTTGATGATTGCTTCAATTTCTTCCATAGATATTGGCCTGTTAAGATGTTTAGATTCTTCCTGATTGAGTTTTGGAAGGTTGTATTTTTCTAGGAATATGTCCTTTTTCTCCAGGTTGTCCAGTTTGTTGGAATGGAGTTGTTCATAGTATATTTTAACAATCCTTTGTAGTATTTCAGTGGGGTCTGTTGTTATTTCTCCTCCTTCATTTCTGATTTTGTTTATTTGGGTCCTCCTCCTTTGCTTCTTAGTAAGCCTGTGTAGAGGTTCATCAATCTTTTTTTTTTTCTTTTTTTTTAAATATATTTTATTGATTTTTTTACAGAGAGGAAGGGAGAAGGATAGAGAGTTAGAAACATCGATGAGAAAGAGACATCGATCAGCTGCCTCCTGCATGCCCCCTACTGGGAATGTGCTCGCAACCAGGATATATGCCCTTGACCCGGAATCGAACCTGGGATCTTTCAGTCCGCAGGCTGACGCTCTATCCACTGAGCCAAACCGGTTTCGGCCACTTTGTGTCTTTCTTTTTTTTTTTTTTTTTTAATTAAATCTTTATTATTCAGATTATTACATTTGTTTTTCTTTTTTCCCCTCCATAGCACCCCTCGACCCAGCTCCCACCCTTCCCTCCCTCCCGTTGACCTCATCCATAGGTGTGTGATTTTTGTCCAGTCTCTCCCTGTACACCCCTCACCCCTTTCCTCCTGAGAATTATCAGTCACGGGTGGGTCTGGAACAGCAAATCCTCCACGGGCTCTGCCATGAGTGACTCTTCAGTCTGCAGGCCGACGCTCTACCCACTGAGCACACCTCCTCCTGCTGCCACAACGGCAGCACACACACGTGGGGGGGAGAGCGGGGGGCCGCGGGGTCGCAGGGGTTAAGGGAACCAGCACCGGCGCTCGCTCCTGCAGGTCCGGTGCGGCTCGGGCAGGTGCCCTGGCAGCTCGAGAGCCGAGGAAGCACCGCTCAGCCTCAACCTCAGCGCGAGGGCCTCATCGCCCCAGCCTCAGCACGAGGGCCTCAGCCTCAGCACGAGGGTCTCAGCGCCTCAGCCTCAGCACGAGGGTCTCAGCCTCAGCCTCAGCGCGAGGGTCTCAGCCTCAGCCTCAGCACGAGGGTCCCAGCCTCAGCCTCAGCACGAG
>JAAGEH010000165.1:4086829-4184754 GCA_011751065.1 Lasiurus cinereus
CAGCCTCAGCCTCAGCACGAGGGTCCCAGCCTCAGCCTCAGCACGAGGGGAGGTTCATCAATCTTGTTTATACTTTCAAAGAACCAGCTCTTGATTTTATTGATCATTTGTATTTTGTGTGTGTGTGTGTGTGTGTGTGTGTGTGTGTTTTGGTGTCTGTGTCATTTATCTCTGCTGTGATCTCTATTATTTCTTTCCTTCTGCTTACACTGGGCTTTTCTTATTGCTCTCTTTCTAACTCTTTGAGTTGTAGGCTTAGGTCATTTATTATCATTGTTTCTTGTTTTTTTTCAGTAGGCTTGGAGAGCTATAAACTTTCCTTTCAAGACTGATTTTGCTGTGTCCCATAGATTTTGGATTGTTGTGTTTTCATTGTCATTTGTTGCCATGAATGTTTTTTATTTCTTCCATGATCTCTCTGGTAACCTAGTCATTGTTTAATAGCATGCTGTTTAGTCTCCATGTGTTTGATTTCTTTCTCTTGTTTTTATTGTAGTTGATTTCCAGTTTTATGCCATTGTGATCTGAAAAGATGCTTAATATGATTTGTATCTTTTTGAATTTGAAGAGACTTTGCCTGAGACCCAATATATGATGTATCTTTGAAAATGACCCAGGTGCACTTGAAAAGAATGTATATTCTGTGGCTTTGGGGTAAAATGTTCTGAAGATGTCAATTAATTCCATCTGGTCTAGTGAGTCATTTAGGATTGATGTTTCTTTACTGATTTTTTGTTTAGAGGATTTTTCGAGTGATAGGGTATTAAAGTCTACTATGATTGTCGATCTCTCTCTCGATATCTTCCAGAAGTGTTTTTTGGGGTGCTCCAGTATAGGGTGGGTATATGTTCGTTTCTTCTTGTTGGATTGCTCTCTTTCGTATTATGAAGTGGCCTTCCTTATCTCTTGTTATGTCCTTCACTTTGAGATATAATTTGTCAGATATAAGTATTGCTACCCCCGCCCTTTTTTTTTTTTTTTAATTTCCGTTAGCCTGAAAACCTTTTTCCATCTCTTTAACCCTCAGTCTGTGTCCATCTTTTTTTCTGAGGTGGGTTTCTTGTAGAGAGCAGATATATGGGTCATGTTTTCTTACCCAATCCATTACCCTATATCTTTTGATTGGTGTATTTAATCTATTTACATTTAAATTTACTATTGATAGGTACTTGCTTGTCGTCATTTTAATTCTATTTATCTATTTATTTATTTATGTTTAAAGTATTACAAATAGTCGTACATATGTCTCCTTTTTTTCCCCCCTATTGATTTTTCCCCAGCCTTCCATACCCCCCAGTACATGCCCTCACCTGTTCCCTCCGCCGCCCAGTGTCTCGTATCCATTGGTTATGTTATATACATGCATACAAGTCCTTCAGTTGATCTCTTACAGTCCGCCCCCCAACCTCTCCAGACTTCCTGCTATAGTTTGACAGTCTGTTCGATGCTCCTGTGCCTCTGTATCTATTCCCTGCCCCTCAATTCTTTTCTTTAAAAAATCTTACCTCTGCAGACTAGAAATAAACCTATAAGGACAAAAAATGTTTGAGTCCCAGTTTCAATGTCAAACAGCTCCTTATGTGTACATGTCAGCAATGGAATCTGGATAGTGGACAAATGGTGGCAATGCAGGTCCGACCCTCTCTAGTTTGGTCCTAGTATCCTGTAGCGACGCGCAGCTGCAGACTGCTAACATGGCAAGGCGTCATCAACGTTTTCCATCTCTGGACTGTTTCTCTTCTTGTCTTTGTGGTTGGAGCAGACCTGTCAATTCCTCTCTGTTGCAGGATAGAAATACTATAGACTTCTTGGTGTTAATTTTGTATCCTGCTACATTGCTGAATTCATTTATCAAATCTAATAATTTTTTGATGGAGTCTTTAGGGTTTTCAATGTAAAGTATCATGTCCTCTGCAAATAAGGACGGTTTTACTTCTTCTTTTCCTATTTGGATGCCTTTTATTTCTTTTTCTTGTCTGATAGCAATGGCTAGTACTTCCAGTACTATGTTGAATTGCAGTGATGAGAGTGGGCATCCCTGTCTTATTCCTGTTCCGTGCGCGCCACCAGACCTCTGATCTTTTGCGACTCCCCTAAATTTCCGTGTACCTCTCCCTTTTCACAGTCCAAACTCCCCCTGTATGAGTTTCGGCTAGATCTGGGGTTTAGTGTCGTAGGATAAGGGGTTCCATGGCTTTGAGAGTCTCCGTGTCCCTCCTGCCAGGGAAAACCAGCCAGGTACTCCGGCACCCGCTCTCTCCACGTGCGCATCTCCGTACCTCAGCTTTTTGCAGCTCCTCTCGGTCTCCGTGAACCCCTTTCTTTTCCTCTAGTTGTAGAATTTCCACTCAGCCAGCTTTCCTGTGGTTCTGGATGATGTCCGTTCTGTCTTTTACTTGTAGTTTTAAAATTGTTGTGCGAGGCAGCAGTGTAGGTGTTTACTTATGCTGCCATCTTGGATTCTCCGAAACTTATAATTCTTTTTCCCCAATTCTTTCTTTTGGAAATTGCCAAATATAATCTACTGCCTCCCATATATATCCTAACAGAGGGATCAAACCTACAACCTGAGCATGTGTTCTGTGAGGGAATTGAACAAGTAACCTTTTGGTGCATAGGACGACTCTCAACCAACTCAGCCATACTGGGCTGACACAATAATATGGACATTTTAACAGTATCAGTTCTTTCAGTCCATAAGCGTGGAATATATTTTTGTTTGTGTCATCTTCAATTTCTTTTCTTGATATCTTAACAGTTTTCAGTGTATAGTTGTTTTTTTAAATTTTGTGGTTAAATTTTTTCTCGGGCAATTTTTGGGGGAGAGGGTCTAATTGTAAATGGAATTGTTTATTTAATTTCTCTTTCTGGTAATTACTAGTGTGTAGCAACACAACAGGTTTTTATATATTGCTTTTGTTTATTCTAATAGTTCTTTTGTGTGGAGTCTTTAGGGTTTTATATATATTTTGAATATGGTGAAAGTGGCCTAGTAGTTGAGCCTTTTAAAAAAAATACATTTTATGATTTTTTTACAGAGAAGAAGGGAGAGGGACAGAGTTAGAAACATTGATGAGAGGGAAACATCGATCAAGTGCCCCACTGGGGATTTGCCCAAAACCAAGGTACATGCCCTTGACCAGAATTGAACTTGGGACCTTTTAGTCTGCAGGCTGTGAAGGTCAATTAGCACATTCCCTCTTTATTAGTTAGGATTGATTTCAGAAAGGAAGAGAAAGGTAGAAATATCAATGATGAGAAAGAACCACTGATGGGCTGCCTCCTGCATGTCTGCCACTGAGGTCAAACCCACAACACAAGCATATACCCCTAACCTGAACCAGTCCTAGGACCTTTTAGTCCATAGGGCAACACTCTATCCACTGAGCCAAATAGGGTAGGAGTGTCCTCCTGTTTTTTAACTGTTTTTTCTTGGTGGTTCTCTGAGTGATTTTTTTCAACCCTCTCTTCTGATTCACTGATTTGATCCTCAGCTTCTCCTAATCTGCTGTATATTCCTTCCAGTGTGTTCTTTATTTGTGCTATGTCTTTCTTTATTTCTGTTTTCATAGTTACTATATCTTTTCTCATGCTGTTGAGCATCTTTATCATCATTACTGTGAACTCTGTTTCAAATAAATTTCTTATCTCTGCTTATCTCTTCTGGAAAATTATCTTGTTCTTTCATTTGGGGTCTCTTCATTTTGGCTGCTTGTTTGGGTTTTGTAACTACTAGGTAGATCCTCTATGCCTTTCAATCTCTAGTGCAGGACAGTGTCAAATGCTCTTTGACAAATTAAATCAGGTAGAGAATCAAAGCCTTCAGAGAGGATCTCTGCCTATAGACGAATAGGATTCCTTTTGAATTACTCCAGGTAATCATCCTCAGGAGTGACAAGAGTTTTTTTCAGCAAGGTTTTTTGGCATTTGTTTCTGCTTGGAGGTTTTTTTTTTAGTCTCTTAAATGGCCTCAAGGCAAGGTGTTTTCAAATAGTGTGGGTCAAGCATGTCAAACTCAAAGGCTAACATGGGCCAAATAAACAAGGTTTAAGTTTATATGGGCTGCAAAAAAAAACAAAGCTTTAATTTTTATAGAAATGTAGGTTTATGTCGATAGATACATGCTGAATAAGAAAGACTGAAATAGCCAAAACCGGTTTGGCTCAGTGGATAGAGCATTGGCCTGCGGACTGAAAGGTCAAGGGCATGTACTTTGGTTGGGGGCACATCTCCAGTGTGGGGCGTGCAGGAGGCAGTTGATCAATATCTCTCTCTCATCAATGTTTCTAGCTCTCTGTTCCTCTCCCTTCCTCTCTGTAAAAAAATCAATAAAATCTATTTTTTAAAAAGGCTGAAATAAATGAATAATCATTAACAAAATAATACAACATTAAAAAACTTTAATATATATTTTATTGATTTTTTTTTTTACAGAGAGGAAGGGAGAGGAATAGAGAGTTAGAAACATTGATTAGAGAGAAACATCTATCAGCTACCTCCTGCCCATCCATACTGGGGATTTGCCCACAACCAAGGTACATGCCCTTGATTAGAGTAGATCCTGGGATCCTTCAGTCCTCAGGCCGACACTCTATCCACTGAGCCAAACTGGTTAGGGCAATAATAGAACATTTTAATAAAAATTAATATTTTTTTTCTTGAACATTAACTTACCAGACCCTGAATAACTGCACAAATTAATAAGCATAACACAAATAAGCCTATTTTTTTTTTCTGAAAGTGAAATAATTTTCTGTTGCACACACCAAACAAGTCAGTCGCTAAAATATTTGCTGCTCGTATTAGTGGAGAGAAATTTGCCGGTGTGTAAGGGAAATGAATGCAACATGATTATAGTAATCAGTCATTAGCGAACATTGTAGTTCATTATTAATAATCTTACCTAATAATAGACAAACATGTAAATTGACTGGACCTCCGCTACGCCCACCACCAATCTGAGTATGCAAATTAACCCAACAAAGATGGAAGCTAATTTGCATACACCAGCACTGAGCCACTGAAGGCAGTGGGATGCTTGCATCTTTGCCATGGTGATCTCACAGGCGTTCTTCCCCATTCCTAGTCTCTCACCCTCTGGGCAGCTTGGGAAGGCTGGGCCAGAGTGGAAAGGTGGTGTCGGCAGCCAGGAAAGGGAAGGCCCATTCTAGCTCAAATCTTCGTGCATCAGACTTCTAGTTATGTTCAACAGAATATTGTAAAATTTAAGTTACAAAATTTTTATTAAAGGGTTTCTTACATATTGTTATATTGGCTGGACCACAAAAATGTTGATTATAGGCTGTATGCGACCTTTTGGCTGCGAGTTTGGCTGTGGGTCAACTGTTCCCCTTGCAAGGTAAATGTCTGTGTGGGAAAGATAGCCTCCACTGCGTGATGGAATGACTCAGCATAGGAGAGTCCAGAAATACTATCCGTGTTTTCTACACTGCCTTCCGAGCTCTAACCTCTGAGTTCCCAATCCTGGCTTCCACTCACACAGCTCCAGTCCACTCTGTCATCTCTCTCTAATAGAGCACAAGGCAGATGGCTCCACAGGGAATTTTGGCCCCTTTAAGAGGGTGCCTGAATTTCCAGCTGTCGCTCCCTGGCAGATAGCAACCCTGCTGCTTTTCACAGATGTTATGTGGGTACCCTTCTCAGTTCTGGTGCTCTCTGCTGGGAGGCCCAGCTTGGTGATTAGATCCCTGAGTTCTTAGTGGCACCAACCCCTCACCCCCCCACAGCTGAGATATTTCTCTGGAACTTTAGTTGCTGTCTGTGGACACCCAGCCAACCCTTTTGTAACCTCTGCCCCTCCTACTAGTCTAGGTAGTCTCCACATTCAGTCCTCGGGTATCAAGGTTCTCTCCAGCAAGTTTTCTGTTGGTTATTCAGGAAGTTTTTCTGTATTAGAGTTGTAATTCTAGTTTGTTTCTGTGAGTGTTGTCCATACAGTATCTACTCTGCTGCCATTTTTAATCTCTGGCCTTATAAATTTGGTCATATGAAGGGTCTCACCAAAAATGACACCATTGTTAGTGTACATTATATCCTTCATACCCACACATTTCTGGAAATGTGATTGAATATGAAGAATTTCTGGGAAAGATGATAGTTTTTGTGTGCATCATTCCAAGTCTTTGATCAGGAGATGCCAGTTTTCCCCAGTCTTCAGATTCCCTGCTTTAATCTACCGATCATCTTAACATACCCACTTGAATGTATTTATTTTTTACTCCTAAAATACATTTTCATTGGGTTCAAAGAGAATTAATTTAAAATATAGCAATCAATGACAGTGCAGTGCCAGTTGACAAAGAGTTTCCACCCTTTCTGTAAATAGCTTTAACAGAAACTCCTACATGTTAATGTGAAAGGCAAGGAGAGAGTTAATTATAACTTAAAGAAGACACAAGAGCACAGATACTGTATTTATATTAATTCATATATGTAATTTCTATCTTATTAGACAGTTCCTATAAATTATCAAGTTGCTAATTAGGATTGTGGTATAAAAAGGGGGGGGGTTCTTTTTACTAAAGACAAAATCAACTAACAGAAGTAAGAAACTTATTCCCTCTTCACCTGATACCTTATACCTTGTAAGTAGCCAGTGTAAGATCATCCATTGATGCAGAGGGCAGAGGTCCACAGCAGGATCTGAGTCCTGCCCATAAGGCTTGCTGCTCTAACTGTTCTGTGCACTTCATTACAATGACTCTACCCCCACCCCAGACCAAACGACAGAAATTGTCGCTCTTGACTTGGGGAATATTTGGTGAAGGTGGTGATTTAATAAAGTACGTCTTAAAAACTCAGTTGAATAAATTTAATATACATTTTGTATGTCCTTGTAAAATATATGGGGTTATATATGCATGTTTTCAGTTTGCCTAAATCTGTAGTTGGCAAACTGCGGCTCACAAGCCACATGTGGCTCTTTGGCCCCTTGAGTGTTGCTCATCCACAAAATACCACAGCCTGGGCAAGTCTATTTTGAAGAAGTAGCATTAGAAGTTTAAGTTTAAAAAATTCGGCTCTCAAAAGAAATTTCAATTGTTGTACTATTGATATTTGGCTCTGTTGACTAATGAGTTTGCCAACCACTGGCCTAGATGATAATTGTGCTATAAAGTTTGTTCTGCTTCTGTTTTCATCAACACATTTGCAACCTATTTCCATGTTGAATGTATGCTCCATTTCCAAGATCACAACAGTATTCTACATTTGCAAGATAGATTTCAGATTTTACATTTTACTTTTATGTCTTTAAACCATCTGGAGTTTGGTGTGTGTGTGTATATTGTAAATTAGGGATACAATTTCTTCTTTATTTAAGATAGCTAGTTTCCCAAATACTGTTTACTAAATAATACATCCTTTCTGTACTGATTTGTGATGTCAGTTTCATCATTTATCAACTTAACACAGATGAATCTGTGGTTTGTTTTTTTAAATTGGTTGAGAGAGAGAGAGGAAAGGGGTGGCGGGAGACACATCAATATCGATTTGTTTTCCCGCTTGTTTTTGCATTCATTGATTGATTTTTGTATGTGTTCTGATTGGGAATCATACCCACAACCTGGCCATATTGGAATGATTCTTTAACCCAGTGGTCAGCAAACGGCAACTCGTGAGCCACGATTTGCAGCTCTGTTGACTAAGGAGTTTGCCGACCACTGGGATAGGGGCTTAATCGCAAGGAACAACAACAGCTGGTAATTACTGGAATCAACATTCTAGGTTAGTGGTCTCATGTAGCTACCAGGCTGGTAACTCCAACCCACAGGAACAAATGAAGAAAACTAAAAGAGTTAAATAAGAAAGTAAATATAAGTGAAGTGAGTATGTAACTTCAGGAAATAATATGCCATATACTGAAGTTACTCATTGTTAAATTAAAAACAAGGCACGTTACAGAGCAGGTCAAACACTTTTAAACTAAAAGATAAACTAAAAATCCATAGAATAGCTAAGTCAAATTTTAAAAGGAAGAACAAAAAGACTTGCCCTACCAGACACTGTGACATATTCCAGAGAAAACACTTATAGAAAAAAGGGAACAGACAATAAAACCAATGCAACAGAATATAGGTATCTCCAAAACAGATTCATTTAGCCCTGGCCGGGTAGCTACATGAGCCTCTGCTTGGGTCGCTGGGGTGTGTGGCCAGCCTGCAAATGACCACAGGCCCCTGACCCAGGCTGCCCCATGCCCCAAAGAAACCCCCACCCTGGTCCAGGACACCCTTCAGGGCAAACCAGCTGGCCCCCACCCATGCACCAGGCCTCTATCTTATCTAATAAAAGTAATATGCAGCCGAGACCAGTTTGGCTCAGTGGATAGAGCGTTGGCCTGCAGACTGAAAGGTCCCAGGTTCAATTTTGGTCGGGGGCATGTACCTTGCTTGCAGGCACATCTCCAGTGTGGGGTGTGCAGGAGGCGGCTGATCAATGTCTCTCTCTCATCGATGTTTCTGACTTTCTATCCCTCTTCCTTCCTCTCTGTGAAAAATCAATAAAATATATATTTTTTTTAAAAAAGAGTAATATGCAGATTGACCATCATTCCAACACACAAGATGGCTGCCCCCATATGGTAAAAGATCCTGCCCTCATGTGGACACAAGATGGCCACTACAGATGGCCTGCAAGGGAGGGCAGTTGTGGGGGATCAGGCCTGCAAGGGAGGGCATGTAGGGGCAGTCAAGCCTGTAGGGGAGGGCAGTGAGGGATGACCAGGCCGGCAAAGGAGGAAAAGGGCAGTTGGGGAGGACCAGGCTTGCAGGGGAGGGCACTTAGGGGTGACCAGGCCCACAGGGAAGGGCAGTTAGGGGCAAACAGGCTGGCAGGTCAGCAGTTAGGCATCAATTAGGCTGGCAGGGGAGTGGTTATGGGGTGATCAGGCTGGCAGGCAGAAGTGGTTAGGGGCAATCAAGAAGTCAGGCAGGTGAGCATTTGGGAGCCAGCAATCCTGAATTGTGAGAGGGATGTCCCAGATTGGAGCGGTTGCAGGCTGGGCTAAGGGAACCCTCACCCCCCCGCCCCTGTGCATGAATTTCGTGCACTGGGCCTCTAGTTATATAATATTTGTCCTTTTCATATGGTTTATTTTTCTTTGCATAATATTTTCAAGGTTTATTCACATTTTACCTTATGACAAAATTTTCCAGAATTTGAATATTTGCAGGTATTGAAAATAGGTAGTATTCCTAATTCTTAGGTGTTAAAACTTTTTTTCTTCCTCACTTCTTTTATTTTTACTTAACTTTTCTGCTGTCTATGTTTGAATTACTATCTACCTAGTTTTACGTGTTGTTTGTTTAATTAGTAAGTAATAATCTAAATTAGGAAGTGAAACAAAATAAACTGCTTTACCTTTAAGAAGGTTGATGGTGGGCTTGGCCAGTTTGTTCAGTGGTTAGAGTGTCAGCCTGTATACTGATGGTCATGGGTTTGATTCCCGGTCAGGGGCAAACAAGTACCTGGATTTCAGCTTCGATCTCTGGCCCTATTTGGGCTCATTTGGGAGACCATCAGTCCATGTCTCTCTCTCACATTGATGTTACCCTTTCTCCCCCTCCCTCTACCTATTTCCCTTTCCCCCCTCTCACTCTCTTTAAAAATCAGTGGAAAAAATATCTTGGGTGAGGATTAACCAAAAAATAAAAAAGATTGATGGTAGTATCCTATGCTGCTTATGGAATAACTAATCATAAATTATATTGTTTTAGAATATTTTAATTTGGGGGTCTTTTGTTTTAAAAAAAGTAAATTGTCTTATAACATACTTCTCATTTGATTGTGATTTTGTAGAATTGGTGGTTCCCAATTTTTATTTTTTATTTATTTATTTTTTGTATATTTGATGGATTCTGACACATTCCTGTCAATAAACAAGGATTATTTCTATAGTGATTCTCCAGAGGGAGGTCATGATTACCTTTCCAATGAGTTGAATATACCCAGCTACCCCAAAGTCGTCACTGGTTAGTGTGTTTTAACTACATGTGGCATAAACATTTTTGTTCTGCATCAAGTGCTTGTGAAATTGTGTCATGTAACTTTTTTTTTTAATCTAAACGCAATTATGATATTCAAAGCATTTTTTTGCTCTTGACCATGGCCTGTCCACTTAAACTTGGAGCTGTTATTTTGATGATAAGTCCCTTTATCTTGGAGTAGTTACTGAATCGTAGCCTTACCTTGGATAGGCACTGGATGAATATTAAAATTGCTATCATTTAAACCTCTTTGTTTCTTGGAAGGTATTTGTGATATTAAGGTACTTATTATATTTTACTTCCATTTAAAGTTTTTAATAAAAAATTGTAATATATCAGTGGAATAAAATAAGCTCTCTCAGTAAGTTAATCTTATGGCTATCTTTTATTTTCTGAAACAGAGACTCTACAGGGGCAGGTAATTCACTGGTCCACAAGCGGTCTCCTTTACGTCGAAACCAAAAGACCCCAACATCCTTGACCAAGCTGTCTTTACAGGATGGATATAAAGTCAAAAAGCCAGCATGTAAATTTGAAGAGGGTCAGGATGTCCTAGCTAGATGGTCAGATGGCTTGTTTTATCTTGGAACTATCAAAAAGGCAAGTTACCTTTATATATCTTTTGCAGTTTTTGCAGTAAATGTTTAATAATTTTGAATTTAAATTTAACTCTGTGTCTTTTATTTTAAAAACTAGTATTTCTCTGTATTTCAGATAAACATATTGAAACAGAGCTGCTTCATCATCTTTGAAGACAGTTCTAAATCCTGGGTTCTCTGGAAGGACATCCAAACAGGCAGGTGCTACTGTTTCTCTTGAACATGATTTATACTAAAATTTGATATTTTCCAACTTGTAATTTTTGAGTGTTATCTATTTAGCAGTATATTAAAATATCTCAGAACCACTTTTAAGGAGAGGCTAAAAAAAATCAACTTTACCTTGAAGTTATAATCTATATCAGTGATTTTCAATCTTTTTCATCTCTTGGCACATATAAGTTAATTACTAAGAATCTGGAGCACATCAAAAAGTATATATTTTGCCAATCTGACCCCCCCAAAAAAGAAGGTATAATTTTGATTCATTCATACCAGACAGATATTATTGTATTGGCTGTTAGCATTTTTTTATTTGACAATCTAAGGGAAAAGAGGTCAGTGCCCCTGACTAAATAGTTAGGTATCACACATTTTAAAAATTCTTGCAGCACTCTGGTGGAAAATTGCTGATCTATATTAAAATCTCCAAAAAAAAAAAAGAATCATTCTGTTAGGATAAAGGTAGACTACTAGAAGACAGGTGTATATTATTGTTAGGACCCTTCTGAGAATTCAGAAGAAACAATTTGGGCTTCGTTTTAATTGTTATTTGCTTATATTAGTCCAAAGTACTATAAAGAGCTATTAGGTATTGAGGACATACTTTTTGTTAGATGCTTGGGGGAATTAGAACATATTAAAAAGTTGAATACTAGAAATATTCATTAATAAAAATGGCTTAAAATGATCAATAATTTTTTAATGTTTATATGAGAAAATGAGTACAGGTACACTTTGGTTTGGTTATAGGTACCTTTCTTATACTTTCTATTTTTACAAACTAGAATTGCTATATGTCATTTGAATCTGCTAAATAAAGGTATTTTTCTAGGTATCTCCTTCATGGAAGGTGCTTTATTTATTTTTAAAAAGTATGATTATTAAAATCTGAGTACTTTATCTACACACGAATGCAACACTTTTAAAAAAAAATGTAAGTTTTGCCTTAGCTAGTTTGGCTCAGTGGATAGAGCATTGGCCGGTTAAGGGTGGGTACTTATGTTGCAGGATCCTCCCCAGTCGATATTTCTCTCTGTCCTTGCCTCTCTCTTCTACTCTCTAAAAATCAATGGAAAAATATGTTAGTGAGGATTAAAAAAAAAGAAAGTAACAGTTTTTATTGTTGTTGTTATTTATTTTAGAGAGAGAGAAAGAGAGAGAGAAACATCCCCTAGTTGTCTCCCGAACACACCCTGAGGGGAATCAAACCCACCACCTTCTGGTGTATGGGACAGATGTTCCAACTGATGGAACCATATTAGCCAGGGCTAAAGCAGCACTTTTGGTTTTGCTTTTACTAGGTAAATAGGCCTGCACAAAGACCTGTGTTTTCTATTTCCTATTGTAGAACGGAGATGTAAATTCTCTTTCCCTGAAGAATAGAATACCTTTCTAAAGTATTTAGCGATTGGGTTTTGTATTGGATTCCGAAGTGCAACTTTATGATAGGTTACTGTGTATTATATGTTTTGAATCTGGAATTGATGGGTCAGTGAGAAAAGTGATAGGAGGATAGGATGTCTTCAACAGTAGTGATACTGAGCAGATCTTATTACCTGCACTAGGAATTTCTCTTTTTTTAGTTTGTAAATATGACTCTGTCTATGGAGGGTCCGAAACATATATACTGCTTCTGTTCCCTTCTATTAGCTAGGCATCCCTTTCAACTTTTCTACCTTTTCAGGATTCCTGTGTATTAAAATATAGGTTTCTCAGCCTTTTGTTTCTTCCCTCCTTCTATTGCTTCTTTCCAAAGACCAGTGGTACATAGGGATAGAAAGTTGTCATGAAAGTGAGAGTCCTGTCCTACATGTGCCCCACCAGTGTATCAGTTTAGTAGTCTGTGGTGGTTCTTTTCTCACTGGCTGCTTTTACTATCCTTAGAATTACCAAGGATTACCCTTTGGCCATTAACTTTGTAATTTTATAGCAATTCCAAGTTATATGTGTACTACCAGAAAGTAGCACACATGTAACTTGGAGTTGCTATAAAATGAGGAAAGTGAACCTGAAAATTGCATTATGACAGATTTCATTGTGGAGAGTAGCTTTAATAGTTTTATTTCTATAAGAAACCTGGTAATAACAGATACTAGCAAAGTAACTGAATAAATTAGCATAATTTCACTCATGTAATAAGATTCCTTTGAAAAATTTACATAAATAAGGAAGAATATATAGTCATGCTAGCAATCAAACAAATGTGCATTACAACAGGGAGACAACATGTTAAAATCATTAAATCAATTTAAAAGGATTTTTAATCTGAACCCCTAAATACTATTATGGTTTCTGTGGAAAAAATACACTGCTGATGACAGTGTAAATTTCTATTTTGGATATTTAAACAGCATTAAATGCATAAAAATGCTTTATACTCTTTAATTTATACAGCAGACTCATTTTAGCAGTTTATTTTAAATAAACAATTCAAAAGTAAAAAATTAGTTGAGAAATATTTACTGTAGCTTTATTTTAATAATAACAAAAATTTGAGATAGCAAAGATGAAATTGCTTAAATTAGCACTGGCTTTTCTGAGGAATTGCCTTCCCTTACACTAGTCCACCTGGTTGCAGTGGGAGTCAGATTAAGCACTTACCTCAATCTAGGACTATTGGTTCTTTTCCATGGATTTAACAGATTTGGACAGAGAGATCTCAGGCTCAGACTGGTTGCTCTCCTGATTCTAGCCAAAAATCAAAAGATGTGGGGAGGCCATGTTTAGCCAACTGTGCAGGCAAGAAAACAAACCCTGGGAAAGCAGGAGGCTAGAGAGCACAAGAGACCGAAACAGAAAGGAAAAATGCAAAAAAATGAACAAACAAGAAATTTGGTAATATGTCTATGTAAGAATAGAGAATGTAATGAAGTAAATTTGGTTCTTTCCCTGGATGGAATATTATGTAGTTACTAGAGGCCCAGTGCACAAAATTTATGCACCGGGGTCAGTTCCCTCCACCCAGACTAACCCTCTCACAATCTGGGACCACTGGTTGCTAATCACTCACCTGCCTGCCTGCCTGATCATCCCTAACCACTCTGCCTGCCTACCCAATTGCCCCTAACTGCCTCTGCCTGCCTGCCTGATCACTCCTAACTGCTTTCCTGCTGGTCTGATTGCTCCTAACTGCTCTTCCGTGCTGTCCTGATTGCCTCTAACTGCTATTCCCTGCCAGCCTGATTGCCCCTAACTGCCTGCCTCTGTGGCTTTGTCCAGAAGGATGTCTGGAAGATGTCCAGTCTATCTGGTCTAATTAGCATATTACCCTTTTACTAGAGGCCTGATGCACGAAGATTTGTGCAAGAATGGGCCTTCCTTTCCCTGGCAGCCGGCACCACCTTTACTCTGGCCCAGAGCCACCTTTCTGCCTTCTTACTGGCCCAGAGCTTCCTTTCTGCCTTCCCATGCTGCCCAGAGGCTTGGAGCTGCTGGGGCAGTGCAGAATGCCTGCGTCATTGCCATGGCGGGCCATGGCCACTCGGTGCCTGGCATATGCAAATTAACCCGCCAACTTTGTTGGGTTAATTTGCATACTCCTGATTGGTGGGTATCGTGAGGATATGGTCATTTTGCATGTTTCTTTTTTATTAGTCCAGATTAGTATAGATTTGAAGTTACAATTTTGAAAACTGGTGTAAATAATGCTTTTTTAAAAAAATATATTTCTATTGATTTCAGAGAAGAAGGGAGAGGGATAGAGAAATAAAAACATCAATGATGAGAGAGTCATTGATCAGCTGCCCCCTGCACTCCTCCAACTGGGGATCAAGCCTGCAACCCGGTCATGGGCCCTTGGCCAAAATCAAACCTGAGACCCTTTAGTCTGCAGGCCAACTATCCACTGAGTCAAGCCAGCTAGGGTTAAAAAATGCTTTTGATAGAAGGAATATTAAATAATATTAATGAAAAGAAGCATCTCACAGTGTAGAGTATAGACTCTAGCATATCTAGATTTGAATCCTAGTCTCTATACTTTCTGACTGAAGGTCCTTCGATTAGTTACTTTATCTTTCTGAACCTCACGTCTTCTCTTTAGAGAAGATATTTATCTAAAAGTTATATAATTAAATAAAGTAGTATATGTCAGGAGCCTCACAATGCTTGCATCAGAGCACAAAATTGAATTTTTTTTATTGCTGCTATTTGAATAAAGCATGTGTATTAATATTTTAACTATATTTAAATATATAAATAGAGAATATTGGAAATGTATTAGAGTGATGAAATCATATTTTAAAATTTATAGAATAAAATTGCTTTTAGAATAGAAGTGTTTTAGAATAAAAATATTTAAGAAAGAAATTATTTTATTTATTCAGGTAAAATGTATAATTAATAACTGTGGAACCCCCAGATTTTATTGCAGTGGGATTTTGTTAAGGTATATTATTGGCACCCACCATATTTCCATATTTCAGAAGCTGGAAATTAAATAATTGGTGTTCAGCCTCTTCATAAATTAGTAAATAAAAGGAAATGTTCCAGCCCCAGAGAAAAAGGAGTCATTGATACATCTGCCTTGTGCTTTTTTAGTCTCATGATGTTAGGCAGTGTAGGGTGAGTGAACACATGCATATATATGGGTAGATGTGTGTTTTGGAGAGTAGTTCTAGTGTTGACAAAACAATCCCCCAAGAGAATGGGAATATTAAAAATGAATGATAAGGGATCCTGCCTGAGAGCAGTTTAAATTATGCCCTCTGCCAAAAAGCAGGTTGTTATGAATGTAGACAGTTAGAAATCAGTTAAAGGTCAGAACACAAAAAGGGAGCAGAGAGATAGCATTTTGTGTATAGTACTTTGGCTGGAAAAGAAATTATGATCTAGTGAACAAACATTGCCAATATAGGCTATTCACTGAGTCAAAAAGTAGCTTTGTTAAATGGAACACTTTATTATTATAAACAAATAATAAAATTATTTAAATGTTTCAGGAGCCACTGGAAGTGGGGAAATGGTCTGTACAATATGTCAGGAAGAGTATTCAGAAGCTCCCAATGAAATGGTTATATGTGATAAGTGTGGCCAAGGTAAACATAGATTTCTTTTAATCTTGTGGAAAAGTTTATGAAGATTAATGATTAAAAATTACTTTAGAATGTTAATTTGAAGCTGTTACGATAAATTTACTCACAGTTGTAATTAGTGTAGGAAAAGAAAATACTAATGCATTTAAATTGTATTGCAGTATTAATAAATAGAATTTGCTTTATGCTTTTTTTTATATTAAGGCTATCATCAGTTGTGTCACACACCTCACATTGATTCCAGTGTGATTGATTCAGATGAAAAATGGCTCTGTCGACAGTGTGTTTTTGCAACAACAACAAAGGTATCTTTTAAGTGTTTTGGGCTACAGCCCTAAATAGAATTTATAAGGCATTATCAACATAATGATTGTGTACGTTGAAAGTTTATTTGAATGAAATGAGCATTCAATGCTGGTTAGAAAGAGGTACTGGTTATTGTTTTTCAAATGATGCTTAAGTGACTTGCAGCTATTTTTGCAATTATTTTCTGATTGCAGTCTTGGAATTGGGTCAATAATTTGAAAGAAAAGCTAATAGGAAAGATTATTATTAGTCAAGTAGTTTTGTGATATGATAAGAAATTTAGAATGGAAATGTCTTCAGAAGTTTCAGAAGCATTTCTGAGTTGTAGAATTGTATTTAAAATGTTATCCTTCACTCTTTTAAATAATCTTTTCCCTCTAATATAGAGAGGTGGTGCACTTAAGAAAGGACCAAATGCCAAAGCATTGCAAGTCATGAAGCAGACATTACCATATAGTGTGGCAGACCTTGAATGGGATGCAGGTCATAAAACCAATGTCCAGCAATGTTACTGCTATTGTGGAGGCCCTGGAGAGTAAGTTAAATATAGTTATTTAATATCCTTTAAGAATTTTTGTTACTGATTTTGGTGTCGGAGTAATAGTGAATTGTAAATTCATGGAAGTATCAGTAAAGAAAATTGAGGGAGGGGAATTAGAGGCTGTAGTTTTATTCATCTTTTAATTAAATATTTGCTAAGGAAATGAATCAGTTCTAACTAAGGATGTTTAGGAATTTACCTTTAACTTGTGATCAGTGGTCCTAGTTCTGCTCTTTGGAACTAAACAAGTACTCTTATCTCTCTGAGGAGGTAACTCTTAAAATATTTCAATCCAGCCATCACATTTTTATTCCCATGTCTTATATACCAATAATGTTCTCTTTTCCAGGCTAAAATCTCCATTGCCATAAAAAATTCTTTATGACATGACTTCCAAACTGCATTTCTTGTTCATAGTTTTTAAAAGTTATTCTTGAAATACGGTGTTATGATTGAAAATTCACTGTTTATAAGAATAGTCTGACAGAAAATAATGGGACTATTAGAGTTCTGGACATTATACCTCTGTAGTTACAAAGAGAGATTGTATTACCTTTCCTTAGTCATCCCATCTTATTCTTTGGATTTAACTATTTAAATTATAATTATTATTTTGTGTGTCTTCTGAGACTGCTTCCCTTAAGATGATGCTGTCTAGAAGAAGACTGGGACATATAGGTAATCGATGAAGAAAACATGAATAAATGAACATATAAATTAATTAAATTTTAGTTCTGTATTCTGCCTCATCTCTGATCTTAGGAACTTTTTGTGATTTAACATTTTTATAATACTTCTTAGTTTTTGGTCACCTACACATTTAAGAAACTGTAGTTTTTTAAAATCACTTCTAAAATAGATACAATTAGCCAAAACCGGTTCGGCTCAGTGGATAGAGTGTCGGCCAGGGATTGAAAAGTCCCAGGTTCTATTCCGGTCAAGGGCATGTACCTTGGTTGCAGCACATCCCCAGTAGAATCAGCTAATCAATTTTTCTCTCTCATTGATGTTTCTAACTCTATCTCTCTTCCTTCTTCTCTGTAAAAAAATCAATAAAAATATATTTTAAAATAAAGTAAAATAAAATAGATACAATGAACTCATTTATAACTAGCATTTAGCTTAAAGCATTATTCAAAGTAGATGGAAACTATTATAGACATTATTTTATGAGATAGATCATTCATTGTTCTGTACCATGACTACATGGACTGATATTGTTAACAGCTCTAACTTCAGCAACTAGCAGAGTAACTACTTGAACACAAGCACTGAAACATTATTTATTTATTAGTCTTTGTTGAATGAATGACCTTACTTAGTGTCAGTCTTCTTACCTTTGTGTATATGTAGCTATGCAGTAACTGAAAAGAAAGGATATCCTCAGTTGAAGGTTGAGTTTTAGCATCTTCAGCTGTTTAAAACAGAACAAAATCTTTCACAAAACCATTACCACCTGATAGAGTCTTAGATTAGATGTATTAATATGTTGATCAATTAAATTAATTTTAATTTTTTATTTTTATTTATTTATTTATTTATTTATTTATTTGGCAGAAGTGGTACGTGGCTTTTAATTGTAAGAAAGTACTTTTTTTCTAAATCTTTATTGTTCAGATTATTACATTTATTTCTCTTTTTTTTCCCCACCATAGTTTCCCTCAACCCGGCTCCCACCCCTCCCTCTACCCTTACTTCCCCCTGCATTGACCTCATCCATAGGTGTATGATTTTTGTCCAGTCTCTCCCTGCATCCCCCCTCATCCCTTTCCTCCTGAGAATTATCAGTCCACTCTCTTTCTGTGCTCCTGATTCTATTATATTCAGTTGATCAAATTTTTAATTCACTTAATTTTTAGATTTACTTGTTGATAGATATGTATTTATTGTTCATAATTTTTTATCTTTTACCTTTTTCTTTTTCCTCTTCTTAAAGATTACTTTTCAGCATTTCATATAATACTGGTTTGGTGTTGATGAACTCCTTTAGCTTTTTCTTATCTGTGAAACTCTTTATCTGCCCTTCAATTCTGAGTGATAGCTTTGCTGGGTAGAGTATTCTTGGTTGTAGGTTCTTGCTATTATCAATTTGAATATTTCTTTTTTTATTTTTATTTTTTAAATATATTTTATTGATTTTTCTACAGAGAGGAAGGGAGAGGGATAGAGAGCCAGAAACATCGATGAGAGAGAGACATCAATCACCCGCCTCCTGCACACACCCCACTAGGGATGTGCCCGTAACCAGGATACATGCCCTTGACCCGAATCGAACCCGGGACCTTTCAGTCCACAGGCCGACGCTCCATCCATTGAGCCAAACCGGTTTCAGCCACTTTGAATATTTCTTGCCATTCCCTCCTGGCCTATATAGTTTCTGTTGAGAAAGCAGTTAACAATCATATGGGTGCTCCCTTGTAGGTAATTTACTGTTTTTCTCTTGCTGCTTTTAATATTCTCTGTCTTTTGCTCTTGGTATTTTAATTATGATGTGTCTTGGTGTGGTCCTCTTTGGATTCCTTTTATTTGGGGTTCTGTGAGCTTCTTGGACTTGTAAGTCTATTTCTTTTACCAGATGGGGGAAGTTTTCAGTCATTATTTCTTCAAATAGGTTTTCGGTATCTTGCTCTCTCTCTTCTTCTGGCACCCCCACAATTCTGATGTTGGTACCCTTGAAGTTGTCCCAGTGGCTCCTTACATTATCTTCACATTTTTGGATTCTTTCTTCTTCTTGCTTTTCCAGTTGAGTGTTTTCTGATTGTTTATATTTCAAATTTTTTACTTGATTCTTGCGTTCCTCTAGTCTACTGTTAGGTCTCTGTATAATTTTTGTTTCAGTCAGTGTATGTTTAATTTCTAGTTGGTCCTTTTTCATCTTCTCTTGAGTCTTGCTAAATTTATCCATCTTTTCTAGGAAATTCTTTAAAAACCTTATAACTGTGGTTTTGAACTCTATATCCAGTCGTTTGTTTTTCTCCATTTCTTTTGTTTGTGATCTGTTCCTTTGTCTCCGCATTATCACTGTGCCGGGAGAACTTCTGTGTTAGATTCAGTCTCATGACACAAGACTTGCAAAACTGCAAAAGCCTCTCTGTTGAGCTTGGGGGAGGGGTGGAGTCTCAGGGCTTAACAACGGCCTTGCCTTCCAGTCGGCCCTGCCCTACACGGCCCCTGGGTCTCATGTGTCTCTGGGTAATAGCTGGAGCAGTCCCTGTGCGCAAGCACAGTTCCTTTAGACCACTGCCTTTCCGGCTCCCCTGCCCTCCAGGACCGTAAGAGTCTGGGTTCTCAGGGTCTCACTCAAAACTGGGGTTTAGTGGAGTTAGAAGTAATGCAGTCTGTAGGCTCTGTCTCCCGCACACAAGCCTAGCGGCACAATCAACAGTCTGTCCTCTGCGCACAGCGGTGTGCACACCTGCAGATTTCTGCCCTTTCTAGGCTCCTCTAAATTCCCGTGCACTTCTACTTTTTCACAGTCTAAACTCCCCCTGTATGAGTTTTGGCCAGACCTGGGGTTCAATGCAGTTGGAAGTCTCCCATCTCCCTCCTGCCAGAGGAAGCCAGCCAGGCAATTTGGCACCCGCTCTCTCCATGCCCGCGTCTCCGTACCTCAGCTTTTTGCAGCTCCTCTGGGTCTCTGTGAGCCCCTCTCTTTCCTTCTAGTTGTAGAATTTCCACTCAGCCAGCTTTCCTGTGGTTCTGGATGATGTTCGTTCTTTTAGTTGTAGTTTTGAAATTGTTGTGCGAGGCAGCAGTTTAGGTGCTCACCTATGCCGCCATCTTGGATTCTCCTGATCAATTATATTAAATTGCTATATAGTCATGTGCCATTTAATGTTGGGAACACTTTCTGAATGCATCATTAAGCGATTACATCATTGTGTGAACATTACAAAGTATACAAACCTAGATGGTATACACCTGGTTATATGGTATGTCACTGTGATATATGTGGTCTATTGTTGCCCGAAATTATGTCATACATAACTATACTTGTTTCTATTTTAATAGACAAGAATAATAGAAATACAGTGATATGGGGCAAACACTCATATGCGTCAGTGACCTCTGAAACTTACTTCTTTTAGAGTATAGAGTCAGTGTGAAAAAAAATCCCAGGATTGTGTTTTGACCTACTTCCTTGACTAGTGTGGAAACTAGGTACTTGTTGACTAGAAATAGATTATATCTTTCTAGAGCTTATAAATGCTCATAATAAGAGATAGGTGAAATGGTTAATATGAATGACATTTTTGAGAAAGAAAAAATTTGGCACTACATGTAGTAGAAATGTAATCCTATAAGCACAGGATCACATAAAAAAAAACTACATCATCAAAAGGTAGTAATTTTCATCTTAACTTTTTTCTTTTAGCTGGTATTTAAAGATGCTACAGTGCTGCAAATGTAAGCAGTGGTTTCACGAGGCTTGTGTGCAATGCCTTCAAAAGCCAATGTTATTTGGAGACAGGTGAGAAAGGCATTTGGACTTTACTGTTTGATTTAAAAAAAATTTATTTAGTTTTTTAATTGTGGTTATATTTGCAGTTTTTGATTTCTAGAATTAGTTTTAATAGTGATTTGTAAAGGAGTTACCGTAGAGGGAAAATATTGAGTAATATATTTAAATTATATGTAATTTAAAAGTATACATAATTTTTTTGCTTTTGGGTATTATTCCAAAAGGCTTTTAAGTATTTGATTAGTGATTACATTTGCTTGTGTTGTCCCACTGTGTTCTAAACTATTCTCATTAGTATCTTCCTTTAAAGAACCTCAAAGAGGTCCTGTGACAGAACATTGGAAAAGGACAAAGAACCTTGATACACACAATTTATACCTCAGACCTAAAGAATTTCTAAAAGTAGACTTAGTGTGCTTTCTGGATTAGGAGACTGTAGAATATAAGAGAGAACTCTAGGAAGACAAATTAAAGATAAAACACTAAACGTGGCATTTAAAAGTCTGGTTTTAAATCTTGGCTTAAACTATTAATTTATGCCATCTTTTTGAGTTTAGGAAGGTCAGCATGTCTCTCTGGACCTTACTAGTTTTTAAGCATTAAACATAACAATGTAGATCTAGCCATCACAATTCCTGTTACATACAAGCCTTTAATTAACTATGCCTGTATATTAATCTGTGTGTGAACTCTGAAGATAACATTATTAGTCATTTCTGGAAAAAAAAATTTTCAAATCACAGTGTCATAATTCAAATTATATTTTGCTCTATGAATCCTTATGTCAATTGTAGGATATTTACTTGCTGAATATTAGCTTTAATTGTTAAAATAGTTTATGTGTACCCTTGATTACATAATATTTACAACTTTTCCTTTTTCCTTAGGTTTTATACATTTATTTGCTCTGTCTGCAGTTCTGGACCTGAATACCTCAAACGTCTACCATTACAATGGTAAGTGAGGACATTTCTGTTAAGGAACAAAAGAGAGCCATATTCTTAAACGTATAAGATAAAACTATAGATATATTTACTTGGCTTAAGTAAAAACTTGGTAACCTCTATGTATAGCTTTATTTATTTTCTATTGTTTATCCTTAAACCTGATGTCATCTTCACCAAGGATTAGCTAATTATATTGATGAAGTAATATGGCCATTCATTTTCTAATGACTTTTTAAAATACTTTTTAGATCTTCAGAACTCTTATTTATCTTTCTAGTTCTTTTGGGCCTTGAGAATAGCATACAGTAGAAGAGAGAAAGTTCTTATTATAAATATGCCAATTGCTGCTTCTGTGTAGCAATTCTTGGGCATGGGAAGTATGATGAATTTGGGAGATTTAATGATAAACTATTTATATAGTAATTCCTATTATCTGTGGGAAATATGCCCAAGACTCCAAGTGAATACCCTGAAACTGTGGATAGAATTGAACCTTGTTATATACTATGACTTTTCCTATACATACATAAATATACTTTATAGCTTCTCTTTGGCAAATTACCATCATAACTACTCTTGAGCTTTGTGTTCATTATTTAGTAGAATAAGGGTTACTTGAACACAAGCACTGAGATACTGTCATAATCTATCTGATAACCAGGATGGCTACTAAGTGACTAATGGACAGGGTTGTGTATACAGCCTGGATCCACTCAACACAAGGATGACTCATACCCCAAGGGGGACAGAGTAGGATGGCACAGGATGTTATGCTGCTCAGAACAGTGCACAGTTTGAAACTTAGAAATTGTTTATTTCTGGAATTTTTCATTTCATATTTTTGAACTGCAGTATTTTTGAACTGCAGTTGACTCCAGGTAACTTTAAAACTTTGAAAGCAAAACTGACGCTTAGGAGTACTATGTAGTAAGTACTTAGGCATTTTTATTAAATGTTTTGCATATTTTAGGAAAAGATAACACTTGTGAATCAGGCAAAGTCTAATAAAATATGATTTATGCAGTAGTTTCTATATAGTAGTAAAAACAAAATATTTTATTGTAAGTTTTTTTGAAATTAGATTCTTTTTTAATGCATTTTAAGAAATTATTTAAATTTTTTTTAGTTTATAATTAGTGTAGGATAAGTAAATGTTTAGTTAGTGCTTCCCAATTATTTTCAATGTAATGATTTATTACATTATGAATGTGACTTAGGATGTTGACTTTCCATTCACCTAAATACATTGGACTTTTTAAATTACTGGTGTTATAAAAAATTCTGTGATTTCTTAACAATAACCAAAAACATTGTTTTTTGTATATTTTTATTATTTTGGATTCCAGGGTAGATATAGCACACTTATGCCTTTACAACCTAAGTGTTATTCACAAGAAGAAATACTTTGATTCTGAACTTGAGCTTATGACATACATTAATGAAAACTGGGATAGATTGCACCCTGGAGAGGTAAGTGGTTTTAGAGCAGACTTCATTAGCTACTTGGTGTCTTTTTCTGTTTTTGTTAAAAGCAATTAAGACACATGTATAAGCAACTCATCTATAGTAGAATATTATTTTTGATTCAGAGAGAAATAACTCCAGTAAGGATATCAAGACCAGCCCTCTCATCTTCCTGTTTGTTGCCTGATGAGTAGGGGGAAAATGTAGGAAGAGGAAGTAATAATCTTCCATATTCTGAAGTGAGAATCATTTTAGTTAAAAATAGAAAGAAGGGAGAAATGCTTATTGATTACTTTACTTATGGTTCCTCCTCCTGTGTTTTCCATCAACTTTAGAGATGTAACTAACACTCTTTTTTATAAATCTCTTCTTGGTACTTGCTTATAAATCTTTGACTTCTGGGAATGCTAGGACCCATTAATAGTGTTAAAAGAATGAGTTAGAGGAAGCTACCTAGTTGGAAATTTTCTCCCTCATTCAGACATCTTTCATTCTGCTTTTCATTTGCAAGATATAATCACTCATGCTGATTTACAAAGGATTTTTTTAAAGAATATAAAAGTTAATGCACATACATTGAAGAAGATTTTTGAAACCAACGAATAGCACAAAGAAGAAAGTAACTAGAACAACTTTAGTAGTTATCTGGTATTTTGCAATTAGTTATAATTATTGAAATATGGATATTAAGTATTTCTAGGTTAAATAAAAATTGTTTTATAATATGTGGAATGAGATGAATTAATTTTTTGAGGTAAAAATTGAGTAAACTGGTTTGAAATTTAGGAAGAATTTCTATATTTGAAGCCTTTAGACATGTGGCAGTTTATAAGGTTCATATCAAATTGGACCTTAAGGGTTTTGTTGTTGTATTGGGGGTTTTATGGGGCATTCCAGAGAGCATAGTGCACATTTATTTAAAAGTTAGTTGGTGGGTTCTCCCGGGGACGGTGACTTTAGGCATTCACCACAGTCCAACATTTGAGATACTGTTGGAGACTGTCCTACAATACAGCCTCTAACAAAACTAGGCTGTCCCGAACCCCAGGTAATAGAATTGTTTAACAAGAAGTTTGGGAAAGCACCAAAGTCTGCATGTGGCATGTGCCCAGGCCAACTTAGAGGAGTTCGTGCTGTGAGAACTAAAGTTCTAATGAGGTTGTCCACAACGAAAAACATGTCAGCAGGGCCTATAGTGGATCCATGTGTGCTAAATGTGTCTGTGACAGGATCAGGTGTGCTTTTCTTATTGAGGAGCAGAAAATTGTTGTGAAAGTGTTGAAGGCACAAGGCCAGAATCAGAAAACTAAATAAATTTTAAAAATTAAGCTTTTTTGAATAATAAAGATTAAAAGGCTAAAAACTTTAAAAGTTGGTGCTAGATCAGTGGCATAAAATAAAATACTTGAAGAATACTTAGATTTTAAATCTAAGGATATTGAAATCAACTGAACTAAAATGTTTTGATTGTTAGAAATTTAAATATAAAGTTTAGTTAAGTTTGTTAAATCCTTGTTTTTCTGAAGTTTAAGAGAAAATTAGTGATTTGTAAATTTGATAAAGTATGTGTATGGCACTAGTAACTGTAGTGTTCTTTATTTTGGTTAATCCTTACCCAAGTATATTTTTCCTATTAATTTTTGGAGAGAGTGGAAGGTAGTTAGGGGAGGGGGGGAGGAATAAAGAGAAGCACACTCCGACTGGGGCCTAGATTGAGTCTACAACCCAGGTACATGCCCTTGACTGGGAATTAAACCCATGGCTAACACTCTGACCATTGAACTACACTGGCCAGGGCTGTAGTCCCCTTAATAGTCATCTTAATATCTTATGTTCTAATACATTTATTTAAAATGCTTTTATTCTGTTTCAGTATTGGAAGCACTTTGATTTACTCCCCCCACCTCAAAAAATGCTTTTATTCTAACCTTGTTTCTTCAACAGTTTATGTGGAGATACATCTGATTTTCTGTTAGTACATTTCATGATTAAGTACTGCAATAGTTACTTCATGTAGAGTTCAGGGGTGGGAAACCTTTTTGCTGCCAAGGGCCATTTGAATATTTATAACATAATTTACAGGCCATACAAAATTATCAGCTTAAAAATTAGCCTGCTATATTTGGTTGAACATTTAATTAACTTACTGCTAATGCCTTGGTGGGGCCAGACTGAATGATTTTGCGGGCCTTATACGGCCCCTAGGCTGATCGTTCCCCATCCCTGATGTAGACAGTGAGTGTACATATAAAATTCAAGTTGTTTTATGTATTTTAAATGCTGTTTTTTTATTAAAAGAATATTTATATCATAGGTAAGAGGTTGAAATTAGAAAAAAATAAAAATTAGACTTTTTTAAAAATGAATTCAGTTAATGAGTTTCAGGTAAGGAGTTCTAGCTGAACTTCTGATACATATCAGAAGAAATTTATTTCAGCAATAGATACATATTTTCATTTTCTGTAGTTTATGAGATAATATCTTAGAAATAAGAAATTTCCATTTTTTATTTGATAATATAGAAAAAAACTTTAGTTTAACTATCAACTTAACAGAACAAGTGACTTTTGAATCACTTATTGCTCTTTTTGTACATTAAAAAAAATGTTCAGACTTCTTAGATTAGTCATATGTCTTCAATCTGGTTATGTACAGATGTAGGTTAGTTTTCTACATTTATCCTGTATAATAAAAGCCTAATAGGCTAAGTGTCTGGTTGTCTGGTCATCCATTCAACCAATCAAAGCATAATATGCTAATGATATGCTAAGGCTGCTCAACCACTTGCTATGACGTGCACTGATTATCAGGGGGCAGATATCGACCAGTCACTATGATGGACACTGCCCATGAGTGGGCAGATGCTCTGACCAGTAGGTTAGTTATCTTGCTGCTGGGGTCTGGCCAATTAGAACTGAGCGAGATGGGCTCATAGTCTCCTCCCATAGTCTCTTCCTGGCTGACCAACTTATTGCATCCCTCCCTGACCCCAGTTGTGCACTGGTGGGGTCCCTTAGCCTGGCCTGCACCCTCACAATCTGGACCCCTTGGAGGATGTCAGAGAGCCAGTTTCGGTTTGATTACACAGGCATAAAAGGCAAATACGAAAAATTGACCAAACAGCAGAACGACTGGTCACTATGATATGCACTGACCACCAGGGGGCAGATGCTCAATGCAGGAGCTGTTCCCTGGTAGTCAGTGCATCTCACAGGGGAGCACTGCTCAGCCAGAAGCCAGGCTGACGGTTCTAGAGTGCAGTGGTGATGTCAGGAGCCTCTCCTGTCTACATGGCAGCACTAAGGATGTCCGAGTGACAGATTAGGCCCGCTTTCCCAGGGAGCCTTCCTCCCTTTAGCCAGGGGGTGGGGGGGGGGTGGGGAGGTGGGGAGTGGGTCTCAGCCATCAGTCAGACATTCCCCAAGGATTCCCAGACTGCGAGAGGGTACAGGCTGGACTGAGGGTTCCTCCCCACCCCTCCGCCAAGTGCACAAATTTCATGCATTGGGCCTCTAGTCTATAATAATAAAGGTGTAATATGCTAATTAGATCAGACATCCTTCTGGATGAAGCCAGGGCTGAGGGATGCCTGAGTCCCGGGTGCTGGAGGGAAACTGGTGCCGGCAGTTGGGGGAAGGAAGGTCTACCCTTATATTAATTCTGTGCATCAGGCCTCTAGTCCTATCTAATAAGAGAAACATGCAAATTGATTGTACCTCCGCTACACCAACAAGCCACGCCTATGAGCCATGCCCACAAGCCTATCAGGAGCAAGTATGCAAATTAATCCAACCAAGATGGTGGTTAATTTGCAAAGTGAAGACTGAAGACAGCGTAGAAGTAAGCCAAGTGCTGCAGAAGGGAGGGAAGCTGCACAGAAGCAAGTAAGCGGGGTGGGAAGAGACAGGGCTGTGGAGAAGGGAGGGAAGCAAGCGGGGCAGCGGAGACTGTCGCAGGAAGCCCCATTGCAGGAATATTCCTGCAATAGGCCTCTAGTCTTAATAATAGACAAACATGTAAATTGACTACCTCCGCTATGCCCATAGCCAATCAGAGTGAGTATGCAAATTGAGCCATAAAAGATGGCAGTTAATTTGCATACATAGGCACCCAGCACCTGGGTCCTGGCAACATCCTGGCACCCAAGTCACTCTGAGATAGGCCCTGCGTGGGCCCAGAGCAGCCAGTGAAGGGCCTGAGCCAGGGGCTCCTGGGCAGGGGCAGAGCTGGTGATCAGAGGGAGCTGGGGGTACCCTGTCTAGAGGCTTTCAGCCTGGGCAGGGAGGAACCAGAGATGGGAGGGAACTGGGGGTCCCCTGCCCAGGCCTAAAGCCTTGGCCAGAGGCTTTTGGCCTGGGCAGGGGTGAGCTGGCAATTGGAGGGACCTGGGGTCCACTTTTGGGCTTGGGCAAGCCTGGGCAGGGGTGGAGACAGTGATCGGCGGGAGGTGGGGGTACACTGTTGGCCAGAGGCTTTCGGCCTGGCAGGCATGGGCAGGGGCAGAGCTGGCGATTGGAGCAAGCTGGGGATCCACTGCCCCTGCCAAAAGCGTCAGTTAGAGGCTTTCGGCCTGGGCAGGCATAGGCAGGGGAGGAGCCGGCGATTGTAGGCTATTGGCAATCGGTGTGAACTACAGAGGAAACACCTTTTCTGACTGCTCATTGGCTAAGCTCCCTGTATGCCACTGCTAATATTCTTAGTAACTTGGGTAATAAGAATCCAAAAAGGTGATCTAGGGTTTTTCCACACACTTCTGGAGAAAAAAACAAAGGTCTGCTACTGGAGGGCTAAAAAATATCATATCCTGCCCTAGCAGATTTGGATCAGTGGATAATGCCTTGACCTGCCAATCACAGGGTCTGGGTTCAATTCTGTTCAAGGACATGTACTTAGGTTACAGGCTCCTCCCTGGCCGGGGCCCAGATCAGGGCTCATGCAAGAGGCAACCAATCAAAGTATTTCTCTCACTTTGATGTTTCTCTCTGTCTTTCCCTTTCTCTTCCACATTCTCTAAAAGTCAATGGAAACATATCCCCAGGTGAGGATAAAAAAAATAAAGAAATGTCATATCCTATGAAAAATACATTTTGAAAATGCTTAAAGAAAGTTGTCATTTTTTCATGGTGAAGGGACTGGAATCCGTGTTAATGAAACCACCTTGGTGGCTGTGGTGACTGGCAGTGGTTGGAGCAGCCAGGTGATGGGGCTGTTGCCTTCCCCTGATCAGCCTGTCGCTTCCCACAAAAAGAGGCCAGACTCCTGGTGGAGGGGGGAGTGGGCCTAAGCTGTCAGTAGGACATTCCCTGAAGGCTCCCAGTATGTGAGAGGGGGCAGGTTGGGCTGAGTGACCCCACCCCCAGTGCACAAATTTCGTGCAACGGGCCCCTAATATATATATATATATATATTAAAGCCTAAGTGACCGTCCATCCGTCCAACTGTAGCTATGATGTGCACTGACCACCAGGGACAGACCCTCAATGCAGGAGCAGAAACCAACCACAGGCATGGTAATATGGAGCAGACTGATGAATCTCAGAGGAGAGTGGGAACACTTACTCTCATATTTAACACTAGGGGCCCAGTGCATTAATTTGTGCACCTTGAAAGGAGCTGTGGGCTGCAAGACTACAGTGGGCACAGAGGCGTATCTCAGCCCATCTTCTGTGCCCCCACCAAGCCCCTCCCACTGTGGCCCCCACTTTCCTGTCTGCTGGCAGCCCCACTCCTGCCAGCAGTCCTGCTGCTGCTGCTGCTGCTGCTGCTGCTGCTCCCTTGCACTCACAGCACCAGCAGCCTGTGAGTGGCAGCTGTTGCCCCAATTAACCCTCAGGAACGGGTAGGTAGAGAAGTCCGCAGGGACAATCGAGACCAGTGCCGAGTGCCGGCAGCAGGTGCAAGAGGCAGCTGACAGGCCCCAGTCACTCCTCAGGATCAGGGGGAGGTAGAGAAGCCCTCAGGGTGGTTGGGGCCAGCAGCCCGCTTGCACCCACTGATGGCACCAAGTGATCAGGGCTGGCACCAGGTGCTGGCAGTGGGTATGAGCAGCGACTCTGGTGCTGGAAGCAGGAGTGAGGGACCGCACTGCATGGGAGCAAAGAATTTTCAGTAACCACTGGAAGCTCACCCTGATGACAGTGACTGGAGCCCCGCCTTGGTCTGGCACCCCCGCTCACCTGGGCTAACATTCTGCCACAGCCAATGCATGTCATAGTGACCAATTATTCAGTTATGCCGTTTGGTCTATTTGCATATTAGGGTTTTATGCATATAGATTGCCGAGCTAAATTATAACATATGACTCTGGCTAAAGTCAAATGGTATTTCTATATTTGAGAAGCCTAATAAGTAATTATTTACATTTCTAGTTAATTGGAGCAATTTTATATTGAATCAGTGATGTCTACTTAGTATTTTGTGCATCTTTTTATTTGGTATAAAGTAATACTGTGAATTTTTTTTTTAATTGATTTTAGAGAGAGAAAGGGAGAGAGAAGCATTGGATGTGATAGCAAAACCAGTTACCAAACCTGGGACCTGGGTTTGTTTCCTGGCTGGGAATTGAACCCGCCACCATCTTTTGATGCACAGAAGATGCTCTAACCAGGCCACACTAGTCAGGGCCCGTGACCTCTTTTAATAACAAAAAGAAGTTTTAAAATCATTAAATTTCTTTCATAGTGAAAAGGCCAATTTAACATTTATGTAGCATATCTATTTTTTCAGTTGGTTATTTTCAGGATTGCTGTGAAGAGAAGCTGAAACTTTTGGAACATATAGAACATAATTTGATACCGTGTTTTCTTATGTAAATTTTTTATATCTTTGAGAAGTAGTGAGTTAATGATTTCATAGATTGAGTATAGCTGATTGAGAAACTGTTTTGGAATGTTTTCTTTGGATTAGAAAAAATGTGTAATACACCATTTAGGACCCCAAATAAAGGTTGCTTAAGATTTTTATTTAGAATGATGTACCACTGTTATAAGAAGAGTTAAAATGAGATATCAATACTTTTAGAATTTGCCTGTTATCATTTGTCTTTGATTCCTAATGTGATTTAAAGTCCTAGTTCTGAAAGGACGACCCACTTTTCTATTAACTATGTTCTTAGCAATGTGTAGAGTGCTATCTCACTTTTGAGGGATATAAGGGGAAAAGCATAGATAAAAATCAAATGAAATACATAAATGGCAGAAATGATGTTTTGGCTAATGGAAAATGTAGTACGATAGAGCTAGTATAATAAGAAATCTAGTTAAAAACACATGGGGCCTTGAGTATTATCCATTAGCCTGTAGTATATAAGTCCGTAGACAATGATTTAAGCTGTTTGTCATGTTTAAGCCTATGTGGCAGGGAATTCAACATGAATAATTGAATGATGGAAAGAGTTGTAGCTATACATAATGTCATTTATGTTGTACAGAAATATATAACCCTGAAAGTAAAAGCACAGTGTGAGATTGGTGTCTTCTAATATAGATTATTATATTTAAACTGCAGTCAGACTCTTAGTTTTCAAAACACAGATGGGATCCCTTGACCTCATTATGCAAATTGAAATACTGTCCTATGCAGTTATAGGCCAAGAGTGCTGAAGGAACTTAGAGATAAAATTTCTGAGAGCTATAGAGAATAAGTATTAAAAGAAAAATGAGGCTTCATTGTGATTTTCAAAAAGAAAAAAGGAGTGGAAAGTGGAATTGAGAAATTAGAAAGTCAGTTGCTGGTTGTCAGTCAAATTGTAGAACAGATTTTTCAAGTTCATGGTTTAAGAAATAACACTGATTTATTATAATAAATCATGTTAAATACTCTAGATTCTTTTTTATTATGGTTAGCAAAACTGGTATGGGCATGGTGTACCGTAGGGCAATTCAATTTCATATTAGACAATGAAATGTGAACTAGTTAAAGTAAAAATTAAATGGGTTTGTAACTAATCAAATGAGAGTAATAAAAACTAAGTCTTGGGGGGGGAATATATATATATTTTGTGATTTAGAGAAAGGGAGAGAGCGGGAGGGGGAGAGAGACAAACTTTGATTTGTTGTTCCACTTAATTGTGCATTCATTGGTTACTTCCTGTTTGTGTCCTTACCAGAGATCATACTTGCAACTTGGCATATGAGGATGATGCTCCCTGGCTAGGGCCTTGGCTTGGAAATACTCTTGAGTGGGGGGTCTATTCTTGAGGGTGTGTCTTTGTCTCTACCCTCAGTATGACAGAATCAAGAAAAAAAATAATTTTCAACACTGAGCTGCAAACAAAATCAGATTAACAACAGTTATAAAGTTCTGCTTTTAGGTTTAAATACACAAACAGTACAGAAGAAGCAGGTATAATAGGAAATACTTGACTTGATAGAAGTTCATCTGAACAGATTTTATTTTATTTTATTTATTTTTAAAATATATTTTTATTGATTTCAGAGAAAGAGGGAAGAGGGAAAGAGAAAAACATAAATGATGAGAGAGAATCATTGGTTGGCTGTCTCCTGCACGCCCTCTACTGGGAATTGAGCCTGCAGCCTAGGCATGTGCTCTTGACTGGAATTGAATCTGGCACCCTTCAGTCTATAGGCTGATGCTCTGCTGATGGCCATTGAGCCATACCAGTTAGGTCATCTGATCAGATTTTAGAGTTAGGGTAGGGATGGAAGTGGGAATGAGGAAGAGGATAGAATTAGTTAGCCAAAGCTTAATATGAAATAATCATGTGATTTTGCTGCTAAAAACTTTAACCTAATCTTATACTTAGACATGATAGCTGCTGTCAGATATTTGAAGAACTATCTTATAAAAGAGGGAATAGAAAAGTTCCCAGAAGGAAAGTTTCATGCACTTATGGAATGGGCTCTCTCAGTAGGTGCCTAGTCAGCAGTAATAATAAGGTTGAATGACTGTCTTATCTAATAAAGAGGGGGATATGCTAATTGACTGTCATACCCTCACAAAGATGGCAGTGCCTATAGCCAATAAGGAGGGAATATGCTAATTGCCTGCCACACCCTGAAAGATGGTAGCACCCACAGCCACAAGATGGTGGCACCCAGTCCCTCAGCCCCACCAGGGCAGCAGGCAAGCGGCATAGCTGGGACTGACTGTTCCGCACACCTGCCTCGGAATCCTCTCAGCCCCCTAGCCAATCCAGAGCCAGCCCGAGGCACAGGGCTGGCTGAGACTTGTGCTGCTGGCAGTGGCAGCAGCAGAGGTGTGATGGAGTGTTGCCTTTCCTTGATCTCTGGGTCACTTCTCGCCCTTGAGAGCTCCTGCACTGTGAGAGGGGGCAGGCTAGGCTGACTTTTCATGTACTAGGCCTTTAGTCAGTCCTATAAAAGAGATTGCAGTATATCGATAGAAGCTTGACATCTAGGGTCTCTTTCAAGCTTTAAAGTTTGATTCTATTAGTTTTACTTTAATAGAAATTTATTGTTAGACACTTCACAGATTACAGTAAGAGAAAGTGATAGAGTAATATGGAGGAATGAGCACAAAATGCTTCCTTCCCCTTTTAGCACACAACACATTGCACAGAATTGGCTCTCAGTGAATTGTGAATGGACTTACTGTCACTTGGGTTCAGGTTATAACTCTCACTAACCAGCCATCTGAATTTGAGCAGTTCATTTAATCTGTTTATCTGTTAAGTAATAAAGAGTTGGAGCAGATGACTTTATGTCTCTTCTACCTCCAGCCTTCTATGTGGCAGATTTGTTTACTCTCTTTATTTGAAGCAGTTCTGAAATTTAGGAGTTTTACCTGGTAAAGAAGTTACCAGGTAACTTTTGAAAGTCAGCTGTGATGTTTTGGAAACCTTTTTTTTTCATGGTTTTGTGACTTTAATTGAAGATGGTACTTTTATGATTTAGAATTTTTCTGCTATTTTAACTTTGTAGATTAGACTAATGACTACAGGAAGCCCTTTTGAAAAAATATTTTGTAGAATTTAATACTTAGATTTTTAAATGGTTTGAGATAATAAAAATTACTGAGGCAATTGGATTTTAGGACTGGCTAAAGTCTATAATTGTTATAAAAATAAAGTACTTAAATTTCAGTTTTTAAAGTTATAGAAATTATTAGTCCACTACTATTAAAAGTATTGGGAAATAAAATGTTTCTCATTACTTTTTATACTCCTCCTTATTCGTATCTAATTAATATCTATTAGAAGCTTTCATGGTTGAAATTAAAGTAAGTTCAAATATATTTTCCCCCAAGGTTATAAAATTAAAATAAATGTAATAATAACTAATATAATACCATTTTTGTGATGTTACACAGTTTGTAGTTCTTTCAGACATATCACTTAATCTGCAATTACTAGTAAAGTAATTAGTGCAGGATTTATATTCTCCTTTTTATAGGTAAGAAAATAAGCCCTGAGAGGTTAATCAACTTAGATCACAGAGCAGCTCATCATTAAGACCTGCAATTAGATCTTCTGACCATCAATCACTACCCTTTTCTTCTGCATTATATTGCCTCTGTCTAGCACCTGTATATTACTAATTGATGAAATTATACTACGTTAAATTGTTTCTTGATACTTCACAGCTGGCAGACACACCAAAATCTGAAAGATATGAGCATGTTCTGGAGGCATTAAATGATTACAAGACCATGTAAGTTGATTTATTTTATGTTTCCCTATGAGGGAGACATTTATTCGGTATAAGGAATAATGGCATTGTTTAAGAATTGTGGGATTTGTGTATAGCACTAGTACATACAGTTTAAAAATTTCTAATGTCCTATTCTCAGAGTAATGCATTGATTCTCAAGGATTGGAGAAAGGAAGAGCAATCCTATGGGAATGGGGAATGGGAGGTGGCATATGAATATCTTAGGGGAATTTGGCCTGGTCAGTTTGAAAAAGTGTAACCAGTAATAATTTACTTTTATAATGCAATCTACCTAAAGTAAAATAAAATCTTTTTTTTTTTTACTTTAATCAATTTATTTATTTTTTAATTTATTGAAGTTAAAACAAAATCTTGTTAGCTGGTGGGAATTTGTACAAGATAGGGGAATATATTGTAGAGAATGTGGGTTTTTAAATGAGATCTTTATCGTATTAAGATTAGTTATTGCCTCAGTTATAGAAAAGTAGTATCAGTGGTCTAATTGATTTCAGAGAGGAAGGGAGAAGGGGAAAGAAAAGCATCAATAATGAGAGAGAATTATTGATTGGCTGCCTCCTGTACGCCCCGTACTGGGGATTGAGCCATGCTGGTCAGGCAGTGGTCTAAATTTTTTATAATTAAGTTATATTATTTAATATTTTTTATTTAATCTTTCCTTTTTAAAAAATCCAGCATATCTATATTTCTTTAAAATATTTTCAAAATATATAGAAATAATTTTTTAAATGTATATGCTGGCTCCAACTATTGAATTACATTATACAATTTTTATAACAAGCTTGCTATTTTTGTACTTGATAGCATTTCCTCATTTTTAAAAAAATAGTTATAATTACTAGTAGCTAGATCTTTAGTCAAGCTCAAAAAGCCATAAAGTACATGAGCAGTTACTGTGTTGGTAAAAATACTTTATGGGACAGGGAATTCTGTAATCCGTTTTAGGGTACTAGAAATACATGTGTCCCTGTTATAGTAAAAATGGGAGCTTTTCTTTTTCAATCCTACATAAAAGTGAAAGTACAGTCCAAGCATTTGATGGTGGTTCTTGTTGCTAGGCAGACAGAGCTAAGATAGATTGGGGTGTTTTGGAATAAGGACCCTAAAGACTTATTTTTCAGAGCATAACATTCAGAGACCCAAGCCCACACTGAAATAACATTTCTATGCTCCAGGTTATTTCTAATTTCAGATCTGACATACTAAATAGTCTTTGTATTTTCTGGGCTTCTGGGATTGGTCTCCTACACTTTCTTTTTTTAATATATTTTATTGATTTTTTTACATAAAGGAAGAGAGAGAGATAGTCAGAAATATCAATGAGAGAGAAACATCGATCAGCTGTCTCCTGCACACCCCCCACTGGAGATGTGCCTGCAACCAAGATACATACTCTTAACCAGAATCGAACCTGGGACCTTTCAGTCCGCAGACCAAAGCTCTATCCACCGAGCCAAACTGGTTTCGGCTCCTACACTTTCTTTAACAATGCTATTACTTACTACTTTCTGACCAGAGTTTCTCACAGATATGCTCTCAAATGAAATTCTTTCTGTCCTACACCTTTTTTTGAGATATTTTTGAACAGATGACACTAAAATATGGAAAAATACACTAGACTAAGAAGACACAACTCTATACCCTTCTTTCCTCTAAAAATTAGATGCCATATTTCAAAAAGAAAGGTGGACATGTACACATCGTTCATCCTTTTGATGCTATCCTCCCTCTCTATTCTTCCATCATTTCCTACTGTGGACTGGCTTTGGGGCAGATAAGAATCAAAGAAAGCAAAGGAAAAGGTAGTTTTTGTAGTATTGGGTGGACTTTCATGTGTGAAGACTTTAAATCTGAAAGTTGAGTTAGGGTCTGCTATGTATATGTGTTCAGTTTTTAAATCTTTAGTTAATTTTTTTAAAAATTTAGGTTTATGTCTGGGAAAGAAATAAAGAAGAAGAAGCATTTGTTTGGGTTACGAATTCGTGTTCCTCCTGTGCCACCAAATGTGGCTTTCAAAGCAGAGAAAGAACCTGAAGGAACTTCCCATGAATTTAAAATTAAAGGCAGAAAGGCATCCAAACCTATGTCTGATTCAAGGTAAAAGTTGATCTGTGGCTTAGTTTTTTCTTTTTAGTTTATTTGTAACTAAAAATGTGTATTGTTTAGTCTCATTAGTATATTTGAAAATACAAATGGTAGTTACCCTGATTTGTTTTACTGTGTATAATTTTTGCTTAGACAAGGTACAAAGAGTTAATACTAGATGTTTATTTATTTATTTCAGATCTTGGGCTTTCCAGGATAAACACTAGTGATTTGGTTAGCAAACAATTTAAGTGCTGGCCTATTTATTTATTTATTTGTTTGTTTTTCTTTTATTTATTAATTCCACTTAGCAAGCATCTTAGTAAGTGCAGGGATATAATAACAAACAGGACAGACTTCCTTTCTGCCCTGATGGGGTTTACATTATAGTGAGAAAAGAAGAAGGGTGATAAAAGTAAAATAATTACAGAACATGCTAGTGCCATTTAGGAAATAACACACAAATTTAGACTGTACTGGGATGGATTGGGTCTATTTAAGAAGGAGGCTTAGGAAGGCCTATTTAAGTTGAGACTTAAAGAATAAAAATGATCTAATAATTTGAAGAACAAAGGGATGAATACTCCAGGTAGGAGAAATAACAAGTGTAAAAACTGTGAGGAATGTTCTAGGAACTCCCAGAAGGATTTTGGGGTAAGAATGAGGGGTAGAGAGTAGCTTTAAAGTGTTGAGAAGGTTGAATAAGGCATGATCATATAGAATCTTGTAGGTTTCATGAGGACTTTGGATTGTTTTTGTGAATGGGGAACTATTTAAAGATGTAAGCAGATTGGACTATCCTTTGAAAGTACTTCTTTGGATGCTATTTGGAGAATGGATAGGTGTAGAGGTAAGAATAGAAGCAAGAGAAAATGAAATTAAGACTCTTGAAGTTGTCTAGGTAAGAGATAGATGATGCCTGCTTGTATAGTGGTAGGTGGTAAAAGTCTAATGGAGAGTGAAAATAGATTCAGGAGAACTATTAGAAGAATTTATTGGTTATGTGAATGAATTATATTTATGAAAGAAAGGGAGTAATGAAGTTACACAAATACCCATCTTTGCCATCAGTGAAATAATGAGGCAAAGATAGCTGAGAGAGAAATTTAAGGAGATTTCTGGCTTGAGCAACTGGTGAGTGGTGTTACCTGTTTCCAAGATCTGAAAGAACAGAATTTGTCAAGGTGAATGAAGCATTCTTCTGTTTCAGACTCATTGATTTTGAGATTCTTATCAGATATATCTAAGTGATGGTGATGATGTTAGATATAGACAATTGAGTGCTCAGTGCTCAGGAGAATTCAGGACAGATGATATAAATTTGGAAACCATGAGAATGAATGAAATTACCTAGGGAGCAAGAGGAAAGAAGAGAATGTGGCCCAGAACAATGCTATGATACTATTGAGAGATTTGGAAAGAGATGAAATAAATGAAGAAGACAAAAAGGGATGATCAATGAAATAGGAAATCAGAAAAGTTTAGTGTCACAAAAACCAAAGAAGGGTACTGTTTCAAGAAAGATTAATGTATTATTAAATGGTATTGAATGTTTTTAAGAGCTGGGTTAAGATGAGAGAAAAATGTTTATTGGATAAAATAGCATTCTTTTATTAGTGACCTTGACAAAAACAACTTTTTTTTGAGAGGTAAAGATAGAAATCAGATTGAAATACGTTAACATGTGATTGAATCTGGCACTGTCCAATTGACATGTCAACACTGGGATTTTTTTCTGCAAATAAAAGGAACATAGGGAGATTCAAAATAATGATGATAATAATAACAAAGGAAATAATCATTAAGGATTCTGAATGAAAAGGGAGAAAGTGGAAGGGATATGTGTCCTCAACTCTTAGAAGTAGTTTTATTGTGAAGGAAAAGAGATAATGGAATGGAAGCTGAAGAGGAGTAATGAGTAATCAAGTGATGTTTTTGTAATAGATAGAAGATAATTGGAATCTGTTTCTATGTGCTAGTAGGAATGATCCAGTGAAGAAGAGATTGGTATAGGACCTTGGTCAGCAAACTGCGGTTCACAAGCCACATGTGGCTCTTTGGCTCCTTGAGTGTGGCTCTTCCACAAAACACTACAGCCTGGGCAAGTCTATTTTGAAGAAGTGATGTTAGGAGAAGTTTAAGTTTTAAAAAAATTGGCTCTTGAAATTTCAATCATTGTACTGTTAATATTTGGCTCTGTTGACTAATGAGTTTGCCGACCACTGGTATAGGAGATAGGGGAGGTAATTAAAGATATTGTAATTAAAGTCTTTGAGAAGCCAAAAGGAAAGGGATTTTAGAGCCCAAATGTGGAAGTAACCTTTGGTAGGAGAACTTACATCTTTCTGTTGAAATGGAGTGAAAAAGGATAAGATATGTACAGATGCTGGTTTTATTGTAGATTTGCCATTTGGAAGATGACTAAAGTTACTGCTGAATAGCTTCTATTTTCTCAGTGAAATAATGAGGCAAAGATAGCTGAGAGAGAAATTTAAGGAGCAAGTAAAAGTATGAGGTAGTCATTTTGGGGAATAAGAAAATGTAATTCCAGAGGGTTGTCAGTGCTTCATATCCATTTGAGTTTGAAATAAAGTAAATGCTACTTTAAGGTTGTTATGGATTTGTTTGTTTTTTTAAGGAAAGAATACTATCACTTACAAATTTTATTATTAATCCTTTACTAGCAATTGTCCATATGAATATTGAAAAAGGTTTGCACAAACTTTCTCATTCCTATCATGATTTTGATAGGACACTCCATCTCTTGTAACTAATAAGGTTTTCCTTTGATACTACTGGGTAATGAATGATTCAGTGTTCTTTAAAGGCATTTTTATTTACTTCTGGGCCCTAAGTATGAAGTGGTCCTTTTAATGTGAGAGTACTTTCCTTAGTCAGGGGTCAGTCCTTTAGAAATGTTATGTTGATCATCTTCAAAAAAGAAAATGTATGCCTTATCCATCTTAGCCTTGAGACTTTTGATTGCAGTTATGGTTTATTCCTCTAGCTTCCTTACTTGTACTTCCTACCTTTATTCTCTAATCTTAATTTGGTGTCTGGAGAGGTAGTCTTTCCTACTTTTCTTCATTCACCTCTTTCTATCTGTATCTATAGGATTGTTCATTTTTGTTGTTGCTTTTAATTGAATTTTTCTGGATAACTTTCTTATAGCACTTAACCCATTTAATTAGCTTGCTTACATGTACATTTGTCACTTTCTATCTATATTGTTAACCCATTAGCACAGGGAACATCTTGATATTCCTATTATCTAATATCCCCTTTATATGGTAGATAATGTTGAATAAGTGAAATAGATGTTTTGTATATTGATAGTTGCCCTTTTCTTCTTCCCTTATATTAATTAGAGGTGTCCATAATTATTGCTTTTTTCCTTGCTGTTGCTTGATATTTGCCTTTATGTCTCAAAAATGGTTTTCTATACCTTTCTAATTTTGCCCTTTGAATGACTTACTTTACCCTCTCCCACCATGGGCTTCATTCTCTTTCTGATTATCATTCAAGAATGAATATATATATAATTTAGGTATATACATCTAAAGGTAACCTCTATTTATAGTTAGTATATTTTAACATAGTTACTTCCTGGCCCTGTGGGATTAACTACTGAATTCTCAATTACTTTTAGTAGTAAATCCTTGAAACATCCCCACCTAGTAACAACCTAACCTATGTAATGAAACTTTCAGGAGTTTTGAACTTTTCCATTTGAAGTAGCTGTCTGTTTCTTCTTAAAAAAAAAAAAAAAAAATTAGGTGATATATATTTTTCACAAGTATATTAAAGAGAACTTTCTTAAACCTTTCATATATGAATATCTCTTAAGTCAACAAATACTTATTTAAATTAGAATGCACTTGACCAAACTTATAGATTCAACTTCTATTTAACTTTGTTTTTATATTATTACTAGTATAAAAATAAGCATAACCTAATTATTACATAGCGATATGACTGTATATTGTCTATTGTTTTTGTTGTTATTCTCTTTATGCAGAGGTTAAATACATAATGATTTTATTTTTCAGGGAAGTAAGCAATGGCATAGAAAAAAAAGGAAAGAAAAAATCTGTAGGTCGTCCACCTGGTCCATATACAAGAAAAATGATTCAGAAAACTGCTGAGCCATCTTTGGTAAGAGGAATAATATGTTTGTATATGTTTTCAGAGAGGAAAGATGCTTGAAATGACTGAGAAACTATCTTTTCAGCTTACTTTACAACCATGCTTTTTTAAGTATATATATTTTTTTATTTTCCAGGATAAGGAATCAATTTCAGAAAATCCTACCTTGGATTTACCTTGTTCTATAGGGTAAATAGAAAGTTATTTTCTCCTATCCTAAGAACTTTCTTTGGGGGGGGAATTAGTATTTCTATTGTTATGTAATATAGTCGTTTTACCATTTAAATTCTTTTGTCTCAGGAGAACTGAGGGACCTGCACATTCATCTAATACCTCAGATGTGGATTTCACGGGTGCTTCCAGTGCAAAAGAAACTACCTCGCCTAGCATTGCCAGGCATTATGGGTAGATATTTTATGTTCTTATTCTTTGTTAATTTTCCTGTAGTCTCTTTTTCTTTGTGAAGTGATGATTAATGACATATTTTCCAATTGAAAGTGATACAAGTATGTTTTTCACCTTTTGAGAAGGAACCAGTATGTTCGATACTTTAGATTATTAATATTCATTTGAATAATTTTGCTTTTCAGAGCACATTCAATTTTTTAGAAAATTTGCTGTGTGTACTGAGAAAAGAAGCACACAAATGTTTATAGGCTGTGCTCTTTTCTGTGAGACCTTTTTATGCTTTTCTTTTAAAATATTTTTTAAGCCGAAACCGGTTTGGCTCAGTGGATAGAGCGTCGGTCTGCGGACTGAAAGGTCCCAGGTTTGATTCCGGTCAAGGGCATGTACCTTGGTTGTGGGCACATCACCAGTAGGGAGCATGCAGGAGGCAGCTTATCGATGTCTCTCTCTCATCGATGTTTCTAACTTTCTATCCCTCTCCCTTCCTCTCTGTAAAAAATCAATAAAATATTTTAAAAGTATTTTTAATATATTTTATTGACTTTTTTGAGAGAGTGAGAGAAAGGAAGAGAGAAGGAGAGAGAAGTATTGATTATCTGCCTCTTGTAGGCCCCCTTACTAAGGATAAAGCCTGAAACATATCCTTTTGTTAGTAAAAGGATTTTTAAACCCAGGATTTTTATCAATAGCAGATTTATTTAATGTTTTACATAACCTGTTCAGAAGAAAAACTTTTCCATAAGGTATGACTCATCAGTTATGAAAATTTTTGTTTAATTAGGGTCAGAGTGTCAAGCTTCCAAGTTTTATACTTCTCTTTGTTTAATTTTTGTTCACAATTAAAAAACTACTCGTGTAAATTATATAAAATTCTAAATATTTGAAGGCATAAAATGTAACATTTATAAATGAATCATGAACAATAAGATAACCTATTTTTTTCCCTCTTGTCAAGCATTGTGCTAAGACTTTTACATATATTGTCTTCTTTAATTCTTACAACATCTTTTGAGTTGTAGGTCCTTTTATTTCCATTTTACAGATAAGTAAACTGAGACTTAGAGGGTTTTACATAACAGTCCAAGATAGCATGTTTAGCAAGTATAACAGAGTTGGTGTGTTAACTGAAGTGTGATTATAAAGTCTTTGAATTTAGCAGTTGTGCTCTGTTCTCCCTTTGTTATAAGTTCATAAAGTCACTGAATTTCTGAGCAGAAAAGGACCTCAAAGATGATCTAGTTCAACTCTTTCACTTAATCTTTTCTCTTAAGAGAACACAGAAGATAAGAGATTTAAATTTGGCCAATATCACAAGAGCTATACTCAGGATTGCCTAACTTCTAGTTTATGCTTATTCCAGTTCATTTCCTAACTTTACTAGGCTTAGAACTGGTAATAAGACACCTTTTATTCTAGTTTTACCATCTGTTTAAGCACATGGAACATTGTCTTGTACATAGTAAGTACTTATTGTATATTTGCTGCATTGCATGAATGAACTGGCTTTCTGGGGGATGAGGGATACTAATGATAAGAGTGTTGACAAAACCTGACTTACTAATAGGTCCTCTTGGTAAGAATTTGACTCGGCCTCATAATCCAAAAATTTCCTTTGATTCTTTTAAGCTTAATAGAACATAGTTAAGGAAGAAAAGCTCTTCAAAAGTCAGCCCCAAGAAGGTGATGGAATCTAATGAAGGCGAGTGATAATACATTTATATAGCATTCATTGTTTTGGTTTGGCTAATTTTTATGTCACCAGGATATATACTTAGAGTGATAGAAAAAAAATAATTAGAGAAAACACATAATATGGGCAGAGGATACTTTATAAACTTAGTGGATAATTATGGTCTTTTTTTCTTCCATAGTTTATCTGACTCCAGAAAAAGAACGCGTACAGGAAGATCTTGGCCGGCTGCGATCCCTCATTTACGGAGGAGAAGGGGTCGTCTTCCAAGAAGAGCACTCCAGACTCAGAACTCAGAAATTGTAAAAGATGATGAAGGCAAAGAGGATTACCAATTTGATGAACTCAACACAGAGATTTTGAATAACTTAGCAGATCAGGAGTTACAACTCACTCATCTAAAAAACTCCATTACCAGTTATTTTGGTGCTGCAGGTAGAATAGCATGTGGTGAAAAATACCGAGTGTTGGCTCGTCGGGTGACACTTGATGGAAAGGTGCAGTATCTTGTGGAATGGGAAGGAGCAACTGCATCCTGACTGTAGGACTGAACATTATGTTCACTGCACTCTCATTTTCTGTAGGTACAGTTCAAAGCCCTAAAGGAGTCTGGCTTTTACTATCTTTCTTAAAAAAATAAATAAAAAATGTCAAAAAATTTCACAAAACAAGATGATACTAGCCTTAATGTGTACCTGTCAATGTTATGGATATTGTCATAAAAAGATATCTTTTAAAAATCAAACAGAGACTTAATTTTTTAAATCTTAAGATTTGTAGAATGTTTCTAGGATAGGATATTAAAAATGATTCAAACTCATGCATGGTGTTAGATAATTTTTCTAATTATTCCATTGAGTCAGTTTTTGTGATGAGTGGTTATCAGAGCAAACAGATCCTGTAGTTAGATAGCACAAGTATTTGAAAAATTGTCTGTTTTGTTACCAAAATGTTGGAAAAAATTTATTTCAATATCTTTTAGATTTCATAAAGTGCAGTGTATATAATGCCTACTAAAAGACTGTAAAATATTGAAATTTTCTTTCAAGCAAAGTGTAAAAATATATATTGAGCCTGTAAATTGCTCTGTGACTAGACTTCATTGTCGTCTTAATATATTCTTTGCATGTGCATATATATATATACACACAGGTGTGTATGTATATGTGTGTGATTATGTGACCTATGCAATACAAATTATGGGAATGGGCAGCTTTGGAGTATATATCCCATAATTCTTTTTTCAGGAATAGTTGCAGTATTTACACAGCAGCATTTCTTCTCAGGCTTTTAATGGGTGCTGTTGCTTACTATGTATGAAGAGAAATGTGTCAAACAAGTTTAGTGTGCTCTGAAGAATGGTGTGGACAACATTTTTCATGGGCTTTTAGAATTCTTTTCTCTTTCAGTCCTTGTAACTCAGCTGTTCAGTACCTAAAACAAATTCAAATAATAGGAACATTATCTCCTACTAGAAGTAACGTTTTCAAGTTTTCACGGCAATTATGATTGTAAATGTCTCTCAGTTTTAACAGTAAGTCTATAGGAGTCCTGTGAAGATTCCTGAAATGTCTGTAGTAACTGTTAGTCATGTTGAATAAATGTAGTATGAACAAAGTATTTTATTGCACAGGGTTAACAAACAGTATGTTGCCTGCCATGGCTACTGCTGTTTTTTTACAACATTACCTCTTGTTTTTATAAAATGTACCAAGATTTAAATTGATAATTTTATTTTACATGTAAAAAGAAACAATTTCTTTTATCACCAGTGTTAGAGTTGTCTTCTGTTTATTTTTGTTTCGTTTGTTTGTTCTTTTTAGCCAAAGAGTAAACAGAAGAATATTCTTTTTTTTTTTTTTTTTGGTGGCTATTCATTTTATTCTTGAAAGTGATTGGTGGATTTTAGCCTAAAAATTGGGGATTGCTGCCAAAATGAAAAATATGTAAAGTGTAGTGATTACAGAGCGGAAAAAATGTGGGTTAGTACTTATTTATTCCATTGATTGATTATTTGACTGTTTATAATGAAAGTTGCTTTATTTCTTTAAACATCTTCAAAAGATGACCTTTTCTTGTCATACTATAGCCAAAAGAAGCAGAGAACATTGTTGTCCTGCATTTGGTTCCTGGTTGGCCAGGTATAAATGAGCTTTACAAAAGTGTGAATTAAAACTGTCACTTCTGTTTACCTCCACCAAAACTTGATTTCCCCCTAGCTATTAATTTAAAGTTGCCTTTCCTGCACTGCAATATTTTGAATAACACACAGAGTTTGTGTTGATTTTGAATGTTTGTTTATATCTAGGGGTAATGGAAAATGTAAATCCCGTGTATCCTTACTCACTCCACCTGTATCATATTATTTCATTTTCCCCAAAATCCTTTAATTCTAACTGAACACCAGCAGTATTTTTAGAAACTCTTTGGCATACTTGGAAGATGATTTATTAAGCTGAATTGTCTTTAGACGTAATTATTGTGAATGTCTGTTTTATTTTATCATGGTGGTTCACATAGCTCTGATGTTCAGTTTGTATTTTTGGAATTGCTTTACTTAGAATTAAAACAGACCAACATTAAATGTGTGTATTTTTTAAATAGCTAATGAGTTTTGCTTCTGTATTTGCTTAAAAATACACACTGGTGCAATAGATGACTACTTTTATTTAGCCCAGGGAGCTAAGGATTTTCCAATTCAATTGTAAATATATATATATATGTTCACTTGAATCAATCTTGATAAAACTTTACTTTCATTTTTCTCTTGCCCCCTCTTGCATGTTCACCTTAAATGATCCTTAAAAACTTACCTGTTAAACCAGCTTGTATTCTTTATACTTGAAGAATATAAATCTCTACCCTGTCCCCAAAATTAAAAAAAAAAATTCAGACTTTCAATTATGGTTTTTTTTTTTCTTACTTACAAAGAAGGTGTCAGGATTCATATAAAAGGATTTTTTATTTTTTTCCTAAAAAGCTTCTTCCCTGCATAGGCTACAGAAAGAAGATGTAAAAATAATATATCATACTCATTTAATTCTTTTGTTTCAAACAAATACATTTTTATAAATACCCTTGTAATAAATAGTAAATATGGGTTCTTAGGTGATCAAGCAAATCAGAGTTATTTTAGAAATTGTAATGTAGGGGTAATGAAATCAGTTCTTGCTAGGTTTACTTTATTACTAAATGTTCAATAGAAGTGAATGTTCACGGATGTATGAGTTGATGGGGGTACCTCTCCTTTTTTCATTTGCAAGCTATGTCCAACTAGGCATGTTTGGTTTCTATTGTGTATATAGAAGAGTTCTATTATCAGTGTTGGGGACTATAACTAATTCTGTTTTGTTTTGGTTTGGTTTGGGGTTTTTTTGGCTGCTTGATTGAGTTTCTACTAGATACTAATAGGTTTTTATTGGAACATAATCTGCACTGTTACAGTAGACTGTTTTATAATGTGGTTCTAGAGTTGTTTGAATGAGGATTGTGATGGCAAAGGAAGATGTCTGTGAAACTTTGGGAAATAGAAAATAAGCCTTCTTTTAAGAGGATGTTTTCCTCTTTAATGATATTTGAGTATCTCTGAATACACACTCCCCCAAATCTCCTTTTGTTTCTTCTGTGGCAGTTAATCAGTCATGTCCTTTCCTTAGGAAAACAAAAACTTTAAAGTTAAATGTAAAGTGAGACTTTTATCTGATCATGGATTATTTTCTAATTAATAGTAGTTAAGAAACCAGATGTCTGACTGATAGCAATTTGGAGATTGAGGAAGCTGTGAAAGCATCTGGCTCTCTGAATAACCAATAAATAGGAGCAAGTATGGCACAATATCTTAATATCAAAGTGTCTTGGAGAAATAACTAGATTAACATATTTTGCTGACTTTATATTTGAAATTAGAATATTACTGCAAATGAATTGGCTCACTTTTTTTTCTCTCCTCCTTTTTATTCAACAAAATCCCTCTTTGCTTGCTCCCCTTGGACATGATGAGTACTGAAGCTGGATGTTTAATAACAATTCCTCACTTTTACAGCATCTTCAAGGAGTGTGATATCTCATTCAGAAAAAAATTTCCATTAGACTTAAGCAAGCAAACAAAACCTCAAAAAATGATAAAATGTACATATTGGATAAAACAAATATATTTTCTCTTTATTATTAGTCTGGTTTCTGTTCCTTTCGTATTCAATCCTTTTTCTTAATTCTGTAGCATGCTCTCCCAATGAGTATAATATAGTCCCTAAACTGGCATAAATTGGTTCATGAGTGGGAGGGGGCAAGAAAATCTTAGTAAATGGTTTGTGACCCTCTAAAGTTTAACTTTACCCAACAAAAATGTTATTCCTTAGTATTTATCTACTTTCATATTTGTAGGGTTTTTTAATAAAATTAGAAAGCCTTTTTTTAATGTCCTCTTGCATTGGTCAATCAAAATGGCCAAAGATTTATCTGGCCCAATTAGGAAACATGAGTTGGTTTGGGCTTAATGTAAGTATGATATTCATAGAGACAGTATACTAATATTTATGTGGACAAAATAAAAGGTAAGGCAAGTAGATTCCCTAAAGTAAACTTAGATTTAAAAGCAGTAGAAGAAAAGATAAATTTTAGAGTACCCTAAAAAAACATAATATATGTTGGGCCCTTACTTTCCTGGACACATGGTTTATTTTTTAAATAAACTTTCATGTTTTAATTATAATTGGCATACAATATCTATATTAGTTTCAGACAGTGGTTAGGCATTTATATAACTTACGAAGTGATCAGTGATAAATCTAGTACCCATCTGACACTATACATAATTATTATTATAATACTAGGGACCTGGTGCACAAAATTTGTGCACATTAAAAGAGGATTAATTAGAGGAAATAAATTTTGCTATTTGCCCTTTCTCTATAATAGAAGTGTCAGAGATGAAAGAAAATTAGTAAAATGTATATGAAAACCTTCTTGTCAGAGTCTGGGCTCACCACAGGACCCAGAGTCAAGTCCCCGCCCACCCACATGCACCTCAAAATCGCATGAGACCCAGACCCGGCCAGTGTCACCCTTGTCAAGCCCTGCTGGGCAGGGGGCATAGCCTCAGGTCCCCTGGCCCGACGCCAGGATGGCGGGCATGGCCTGAGGTTCCTCAGCCTAGACCCAGATAGGGGCATGCCTTGAGGTCCCCCATCAAGCCCCACCAGGTGGAGGACATGGCCTGAGATCCCCTATCAAGCCCCGCTGGGTGGGGGTCATGGCTTGAGGTCCCCTGTCAAGCCCTGCTAGACTGGGATGCAGCCTGAGTTCCCCTGACCCAGCATTGGGGGAGTACCTTAAGGTCGCCTATCAAACCCAGTCTGGTGGGGGGCACAGCCTGAGGTCCCCCGGCCTGGCGCTATGGCGGGGGGAGCAGCCTGAGTTCCCCTAGCTCAGCACCAGGATGGGAAGCACACCTCAAAGTCCCCTGTCAAGCCTGCCAGATGGGGACATGACCTGAGGTCCCCTGTCAAACCCCATGGGGCAGAAGGTATAGCCTCAGGTCCCTGCTAATTGCTTATTAAGGTTCCTTATGGGAACTTGGCCTCAGCTGTGGGTACAGCCATCTTTGTGATGGAGTGATGAGCAATTATCATAGTCCATCTTTATTAGATAGGATTACTGATTATATTCCCTGTGCTATATTTTACATCCCCACAACTTTTTTATAACTACCAATTTGTAATTCTTAATACCTTCCCCTCTTTTTCCCCTTCCCCCTACCAACCTCCCATCTGGCAGCCATCATATGTTCTATTAGTTTTTCTGCTTTATTTTGTTTTTAGATTCCACATATAAGTGAAATCATATGGTATGATTGACTTAGTTTACTCTGTCCCACTTTACTTAGCATAATACCCAATAGGTCCATCTGTGCTGTTGCAGATCTTACAGCTGAGTAATACTCATTGGTATATATATGTACCACTTTTTTATCCATACATCTGTTGATGGACACTTAGGTTACAGAGGTACCTCGAGATACGAGTGCCCTAACATACGAGATTTTTGAGATACAAGCCGTCGAGCAAGCGATTTTTTGCTTTGAGATACGAGTAATCGAGTGGATCGGCCGGCTGCAATGACCCACCAGTTTACCGAGACTCGAGCGTCTCACAGTTTCCCATGCCTCAGTCAGTGTGCTTGTTTACCTCGTTGTCGAAGCATCTTTTGTGCATTTACATACTTTATCACATTTCTTTTTATAACCATGGGTCCGAAGAAAGCGAGTGGAAAGGTCAGTGCTCAGAAGAGGATGATGTCTATTGAATGAAAGCGTGAAATCATAGAAAAATATGAGCAAAGTGGCTGACTTGGTGAGGCAGTAGAGGCGTAGTACTTCAACAATATGCACTGTGCTTAAACAGAAGGAGTCGATAAAGGGTATAATGCCAGCTAAGGGCGTTACAATAATTTCTAAGCTCGTAGCTCTCTCCATGAAAAGATGGAGAATCTACTGATGGTGTGAGTGACAGAGAAGCAGCTTAAAGGAGATACATTAACACAGGGCATCATATTCGAGAAGGCGCGAGCGATTTACGGTGATTTGCTGGAGCAGACCCCGCGCACTTCCACGGACGAAGCATCGAAAGACTCATTTAAAGCCAGTAGAGGCTGGTTTGATAACTTCAGGAAAAGGTCCGGCATTCACTCCATCGTCAGGCATGGTGAGGCAGCAAGTTTGGATGTGAAGGCAGCTGAGGATTACCTCAAAACTTTTTCCAAACTGATAGAAGCCAAAGGATATATCCCCCAGCAAGTCATCAACTGTGACGAGACAGGGCTTTTCTGGAAGAAGATGCCGAATAGGACTTCTATAACAGCAGAGGAGAGGGCGATGCCAGGCCACAAACCCATGAAGGGTAGGCTAACTCTTGCACTGTGTGCCAATGCAAGTGGCGACTGCAAGATCAAGCCTCTGCTCATATACCATTCGGAAAACCCCAGAGTCTTTAAGTCACATAGGATTTTAAAAGATAAACTGCAAGTAATGTGGAGGGCAAACCCGAAGGCATGGGTCACCAGGCAGTTCTTTGTGGAGTAAACCTGGTTTTCGGCCCTTCTGTTAAGAAATATCTACAGGAAAACAACTTAACCATGCAAGCCCTCCTCATCCTCGACAATGCTCCTGCTCACCCACCGAACCTCAAAGATGAACTCCTCAAAGAGTTCAAGTTTATAAAGGTTGTCTACCTACGTCCCAACACTACTACTATCCTGCAGCCCATGGATCAGGAGGTGATTTCTAATTTTAAAAAGCTGTACATCAAGCAGCTGTTCCAGCGCTGCTTTGAGGTGACGGAGAACACAAACTTCACCCTTCGAGGGTTCTGGAAGAACCACTTTAACATCGTGATATGCCTCAGAATTATTGATCAGGCCTGGCTGGGTGTTACAACTAGGACTTTGACCTCTGCATGGAAGAAGCTGTGGCCTGAGGCCGTAGCCGAAAGAACCTTAGAAGGATTTGAACCCAAGGTGCCAGTGGAGGAGGAGATAGTGTCTCTGGGAAAATCCATGGGCCTGGAGGTGGATGAAAGAGACATGAATGAGCTCGTCGAGGAGCACTCTCTGGAACTCACCAGGGAGGAGTTACAAGAGTTGCAGTCTCAGCAACATACAGAGGTTCTCCAAGAAATTGGTTTTGAGGAGGAGCCAGAGGTGGGGGAGATCTCTACAAGTGAGATAAAGGAGATCTTAGGAATGTGGGAGAGGGTGTCACACTTCGTGGAAAAGAAACACCCCGAAAAAGTTGCTACTGGTCGTGCATCAGAGCTGTTAAATGAAACTTGCCTCACCCATTTCAGAAACATTCTGAAAGGGAGAAAGAGGCAAACCTCGTTGGACACGTTTTTTTTTTAAATCGGCCAAAAATGCAAAGACCAGTAGCAATTAAGTTCAGTGAAGATTAGTTAGGTTACATTCAGTTTAGGGATAAAGTGTAGCATTAAGAGTGTAACGAGTAGGTAAATACACTTTATAGAACCAGTTTATTCCTTTACATTCTCTTTTATTATGTTTTTATATAATATTTGTCATTTATAAATACATTTTTCTTATTCAAAAACACATAACAAGAACAACTGGGGTGGCATTTTGGGGGCTGGAATGGATTAACGACATTTCAATAGATTTCAGTGGAGAAATTTGCTTTGAGATACGAGCAACTTGATATACGAGCAAAGTTACGGAAAGAATTAAACTCGTATATCGACGTACCACTGTACTTCCATGTCTTGGCTATGGTAAATTTTGCTGCAGTGAACATGTGGATGCATATGTTTTTTTTAATTAGTGTTTTGGTTTTCTTCAAATCAGTACCCAAACAGAATTTCTTTGTCTCTTATTATACCCTTTGTTTTAAGGTCTGTTTTGTCTGGTATAAATAGTGCTATCCCCGTTTTGTTTGTTTTGTTTTGTTTTTGCTTTTTTCTTTCATGAACTATCTTTTTTCCATCTCTTTACTTTCAGCCTGTATTGTTTTATCTGAAGTGAGTCTCTGGCAGGCAGCATATATAAGGGCCTTGTCTCCTTATCCATTCAGCTAAACTGACTTTTTTTTTTTTTATATATTTTTTTGATTTTTCACAGAGAGGAAGGGAGAGGGATAGAAAGTCAGAAACATCGATGAGAGAGAGACATCGATCAGCTGCCTCCTGCACACCCCCTACTAGAGATGTGCCCACAAGCAAGGTACATGCCCCCGACCGGAATCGAATCCGGGACCTTTCAGTCCGCAGGCGACGCTCTATCCACTGAGCAAAACCAGTCTCAGCTAAACTGACTTTTGATTGGAGCATTTAACCATTTACATTTAAAGTAATTGTTGATAAAGATTTAGTTATTGCCTTTTTATTCATATTTTTTATCTTTTCTTAAAGAAGTCCCTTTAACATTTGTTATAATATTGGTTTGATGGTATCATTGAGTTTCTTGAGTATCACAAGAGCAGCACTGACATTGAGTTCATTGAACATACACAGAATATTTGCAAGATCAGCTATAAAACTGGCAAATGGATAGCTATGTTTTGGAGGACTTTGTTCAATGTTGAAGTCATATTATCAGGTGGCCTGTGCATGTTTATTGGCTTCTCTTGAACTCCCTTGCAGATGTTTACGTTTGATCTTTGATGCTTTTATGTGTGACTTGGGCTTGGAGAATTGAATTAAGTAAGTTTATATTTTGTTATTTAGTTCAGCCAAGGTTATTCAACCCATCATTGATTATGTCAAGTCTGAAAAGAAAAAATGTGACAGTATTTGAATGAATGTCTAGTAGGTAGTTAAAAGTCATTTTTTCATATTAAGTTAAAATTGAGATAATTTAAATTTTTATAAGAAATTAAGCTTCTTAAATGTCTTGCTGTCAAAATACCATTTTTTGAATGATTTTTAGAAATTACATTGCTATGTTTTTATACAAATTGATCATTTGCATATGTAATCTTAGATACATTACCATTTATATAAGTAAGTCAATTACATTAAAATACATTCAAAATTAAGTTGTAAATTGAAGTTAAATGCTAATAGCAATATGCAGTTTTAATAATATACACTTAGTGAAGGATTATAATTAGAGGTATTTTAACTAATTATTGTCCTCAAACATATTTAACCTTTAATACAGAATTTCCTATACAGAATTGGAATGTAAGGAGATTTTCCTATGCAAAATTTGAGACAAAAACAAGATTTTTGTGAGAATTTCTATCCCTTTTGAAAATATCCATGAGGTTAAACTTTTCCTTTAGGAGACATGGAAGTTTTAGGAAATGAAACTTGTTGGAGAGAGTTTTGATAGGAAAAGCCATTGACTTATCCAAAACTTACTTTGCTCATTGCCATCTGTATATTATGGGAAAGAGAAGATAGTATTTTTGTCTAACATGAATTTGTCATATAAGAATATTATCATTTACAGAATAGCATATTGACATGGTTTTACTACATGTATTTAATACTCATAAACATAGCCTAAAAAGAATAGAGAGGAGATGGTGTGTGTCAATGAGAGCAATAATTCAGTGCTAATTACCATGATGAAATAGATTAAATGAACACAAGAATTGATAATATTAATTTAATTTTTAGTACTGTAAGTACTGAAATTAAGTGACTGCAATTAAATTTAAAATGACAAGCCTCAGAGGATCATAATTTCTAAGAAAATAGTTTTACCAAATTTATATAATAATGTTTGATCTTAGCTAAATTATTCAGGGAAATGTGTAAAATTAAGTTACCTGTGCTGATTATTGCATTTTTTTGGAAGGTATAATTTAAAATGTTTCAGTAAGGTCGAACTCTTGATATTTTTTGAAATAATTTTTTTAAATTTTAAAAATATTTTAAAATTAAATTTGTAATTTTATTAAAAAGTAGTATTTCACATAAAGACTCATGTGCTTGAAAATGTAATGTATACTTATTTGTGGGCCCCTTCTAGAGAAAATATGTATGTTAGCCACATTACAATCAAATCTTATTTGCTAATTGAAGATACCAATGTTATAGATAAGCAAAATTAACAAATACACAATCATGTATATTTTTGCAATTAGAGGTGTTTATTATTCATTTCCAGTCATTGAAATTATTTGTGTGTTCCTTAAGCATACTCTGACTTAAAAAAGCAAAGCTTGTGCTCAGTGATTGAGCATTGACCTATGAAACAGAGGTCGCTATTCGATTCTCAGTCAGGGCACATGCCCAGGTTGCAAGTTTGACCCCCAGTGCGGGGTATACAGGAGGCAGCTGATCAGTGATTTTTCTCTCATCATTGTGTTTCTAACTTTCCCTCTTCCTACCTCTCTGAAATCAATAAAAATATCTTTTTTTAAAAAAAGCAAAACTTGATGCCAAAACCGGTTTGGCAGAAGATAGCCTGTGGACCAACGGGTTCCAGATTTGATTCTGGTCAGGGGCACATACCTTGGGGCATGTAATTTGGTTATAGGCTCCTCCAATGTTTCGCTTTGTCTCCCCTCTCTCAAAAAATAAATGGAAAAATATCCTCGGATGAGGATTAAAAAAAAAAAAAAGCATATCTTTTGAGAGGACACAATTTAATCCACTTTACAAGATTTTTTCTTATATGCTTCAGTTTCTGAAAACGGTTTTACAAGCCATTTTGTGTTTTTTGTTAAAATGTAGCAATCATGTTTTGAAAACCTGTGAGTTATTGTTAAAGGAGAAATGAAATATTAGGAGGCCTGCTCTGAAATTTTAAATTCTGGTGGACACAAACACAACTAAATTTAAGTTGAAATGTGATAAGTACCATGGAAATTGCTACAAGGTTCCAAAAGAATGTAGAATAAATCTAAGAGGCATTAGGAAAGGACTTATTAAAGAGAATCTTATTTGAATTTGGGTTTGAAGGACAATAGGATTTTGACTGGCAAAAATAGAGTGGGGTAAGAAATAGCACAAATAAATGGAATTGGGACAATTCAAGGGTTATAGTTTAGATGATGGTACAGTCATGGGGAGTTATGACATGAAAATTAAGCAGTATTTGAAAACAGTATATTATATGACTAAAGGTATCCAAATATATGGTACTAGTATATCCCTGGAGAAATGAGATTAATTTTGATTGAAGTATTTTTTAGGTTGTATTTCAAGGATGGATTAATCTAAATAGCAGCTAAAGGAGAGAAAATCTTGGATCAAAATGAGGGAGCAAGGTAAGAATAGGCCTGGAGTTGAGAATATCTCAGTATGTGAGAACCTGTTGTTAAAATATGGGGGGGCAGTGGGGAGAGGAGAAGGAAGAGAGGGGAGGGAAATAAATAAGATTGCCTCCTTTATTTAGTGTTTTCTACTGGGAAGATAACTATGTGTAGCTATTTAAAGGGGTCCCAGGGGCAAGAGAGGATTTAAGGGAAGGTAGAGATTACTTTTACCTAGGGCCTGCCTATAGAGGATGTTTGGGAAAAAATATTTATTAGGGAAGACTTCATGAAGGCTTTTAAATGACCATGAATGTTATGCATGATTTAGAGGAAAATGATGTAATGCAAAACCAGCTAGGACTAGTCTAAATTTAGGTAAACCTGAGATAGTAGAAGCAGTAGGAATGTTTGGAATACATGAAGATACTTGCAGGGGAGATACCAGGATCTTGAAGGTGATTTTCTCAAAGTCAGATTCACCCATTATACTCCGGGTGTGCTGACCCCTGTGATTTCTCCAGATGTGGCAAACTCAACTACATAATCTGTGGTAGTGGGGAACTGTATTCGAATTTGCCCAAAAAAGGGGGGGAAAAAAAAGGAAAAGAATACATGTGTATGGCTCAGTTGGTGGGAATATCATCCTATACACCACAAGGCAGTGGGTTCAATTCCTGGTCACATACGTAGGTTGTGGTTTTGATAACCTGGTTGGGGAATTTTGGGAGGCATCCAATTGATGTTTCTCTGTCCCTTCTTCGCTCTGTTTCTCCCTTCTACTTTTCTTTATAAAATCAAGCAATATATATCCTCAGGTGAGGGTTTTTGTTTTGTTTTTTTTTTGTTTTTTTTGAAGTTGTGAGCAGTCATCTGATTTATAAAAAGACGTAACAAAATTTTAAATGACACAAAATATCATTTTCAAAACATAAGTATCACCCAAAAGTGAGTGAATTTAACTGTTCTCAGCTCAACAGCAAATGTGTGAGTGAGCAGTAATGCATGTTATAGCATGTTTAATAAACTTGCAACAGAGAAAGTTGTTTGAAGGAAAGCAGAGAAACTTTGTCTTTTAAGTATTAGAACCAAGGGGCTCCATAATCATCTGGCATCCGCTCAATGTTGTACCTATGGTTCGAAATGTACATGATGGGAACTCCAGGGATCTTCCTGATTCTTCATTTAGGGTCCCGGTCAACTGTGGCCACAATATAACACTTGTGCTGAGTTACTCTCTGTACTAAGCAGTCATCTGCATAGGTTCCTTTGTGTATGCAGGGTAATCGTTCAAATCTTGGATCCTTGGTGATCCTTAGAGCCACTCGATACTTCTGCCCCAATTTCTCAATTTCAGCCATTACACAATCAGTTATACAAGGGATACATTTGGCATAGAGACAATCCATCATTGACTGCACTAAGTCCAGTTTGGCCTTAATGGAAAAGTTGATAAAGTTGGTATCAACCAGGATGTGGTAAGGTGGGCCAAGCTGTGTGTTATATTGAAAGAATAAGCAAGAGGGGTGTTGGGGGACTTCTCTTTCTTTGAGTGCACTGGGATCTTTCTTTTCTTTCTTTTTAGGTTTTAATCTATCCTTTTCTTTAAGCCTCTGGTCTCTGAGACTAAGCATTCACTTCATGGTCGCATACTTCCTTGTTTTCTTTTGCTTCCCCATGTTCACGCCACACTCTCGTTCCGGACGAGGTTTTTTTTTTTTTGTTTTTTTTTTTGTTTTTGTTTTTGTTTTTTAAAGTACATAAGAGATTTGGGGAGAGGACTGAGTAGGTAAGGAGTTATTTTTAAGTTTCGAGGACCTGGGAGGCTAGTGATGTCATTAAGTAGAAGAAACAGAAGAGAAGCAGACTTGTTCAGAAAACAGGAAGATAGGCTTGGTTGTAATAAAACATGTTTGAGCATAGGACATGGAATATAATTGGATTATAGATCAACATATGTTAATAGCTTCAGCCTCGAGAGAAATCAAGATGGCAGCATAGGTGAACATCTAAACTGCCTCGCATAACAATTTCAAAACTACAACTTAAAGAACGGACATCATCCAGAACCACAGAAAAGCTGACTGAGTGGAAATTCTACAACTAGAAGGAAAGAGGGACTCATGGAGACTCAGAGGAGCTGAGGTACAGAGACACCAGTGTGGAGAGAATGGGTGGCAGAATGTCTGGCTGGCTTCCTCTGGCAGGAGGGAGACAGAAACTCCCAACTGCACTGAACCCCACTTCCAGGCAAGACTCACATAGGGGGAGTCTGGACTGTCAGAAAAGGGAGGAGAGCACGGAAACTCAGTGGAGCCGCGAAAAGCAGAGGTCTGGAGGTGCGTGCACGATTGCATGGAGAGAGGACTGACTGCTGATTGTGCTGCTGGCTTTCTCTAGCAGGAGGAAGATGGAACCTCCTGACTGTGCTGAACCCAGTTCCGACTGCACTGAACCCCAGTTTCGAGGGAGACCCTGGGGACCTAGACTCATACGGGTATCTGGAGTGCACAGAAACTTGGGAGCTGCAAAAGGCAGAGTTCTGGAACCACACAGTGCGTGCAGAGAGGGCTGCAGGGATTACCAAGGGACACTGACTCCCAGGGGCCTCCTAGGGCAGGGCTGAGGGGATGCCAAGGGTGTCTGCTCGCCCTGAGACTCTGCCAAGCTGAGCACAGAAGCTTTTGCAATTTTGCAAGTCTCGCTCCAGCACAGAGCTTCTCCCAGAGTAGACACAGTTGATCCTCACAGCCACTTTGGCTTAGTGGTCAATTCTCCCCAGTGGTACCAACAACAATCAAGACTTAACTACAACAAGGCTGTACACATAGTCCATAAAGGAGTGCACCAAGAGTGTCCACCTCAGGTAACTGGCAAGGCAGAGCTACTGGGCCATATAGGATTCTAAGCACACAAAGCTACTCTACCAACTCAGGGAAGCAGCGAAAATGTGGAGACAAATAGATCACAAATGAAAGAAATGAAGGAAAGCAAATGACTGGATATAGAGTTCAAAACCACACTTTTATGGTTTTTCAAGAATTTTCTAGAAAAGATGGATAAACTTAGCAAGACCCAAGAAGAGATGAGAAAGGACCAACTAGACTGAAATAAAAAATATACAGAGACCTAATAGCAGAATAGAGGAAGGCAAGAATCAAGTCAAAGATTTTAAATACAAAGAAGCAGAAAACACTCAAGTGGAAAAGCAAAAAGAAAATAATCCAAAAATGTGAAGATAGTGTAAGGAACTTCTGGGACAACTTCAAGCATACCACCATCAGAATTATGGAGGTGCCGGAAGAAAGAGATAGCAAGATAATGAAAACCTATTTGAAGAAATAATGACTGAAAAATTCCCCCAACTGGTAAAAGAAAAAGACTTACAAGTCTAAGAAGCACACAGAAACCCAAACAAAAGGAATCCAAAGAGGACCACATCAAGACATAATTAAAATGCCAAGAGCAGAATACAGAATATTAAAAGCAGCAAAAGAAAAACAGTTAATTTCCACAAGGGAGCACCCATACAATTGTCAGCTGATTTCTCAACAGAAACTATGCAGGCCAGATGGGAGTGGCAAGAAATATTAAAAGTGATGAATTGTAAGAACCTACAATTAAGATTACCCAGCAAAGCTATCACTCAGAATTGAAGGTCAGATAAAGAGCTTCACAGATAAGAAAAAACTGAATGAGTTCATCAGCACAAAACCAGTATTATATGAAATGCTCTTTCATATAATACTCTTTAAGAAGAGGAAGAAGAAAAAGGTAAAAGATAAAAAATTATAAACAGCAAATACATATTTATCAAGTGAATCCGAAAATCCAGTGAATAAACAATTTGATGAACAGAATAAACTGGTGAATATAATAGAATCAGGGGCATAGAAAAGGAGTGGACTGACAATTCTCAGGAAGGGGGTAAGGGGGGGTGCTGGAAGAAACCAGGCAAAAATCATACACCTATGGATAAGGACAATGGGGGACAGTTAAGGGCAGAGGGTGGGGTGGGAACCAGGTGGAGGGGAGTTTTGGGGGAAAAAAGATTATTAAGTGTAATAATCTGAACAATAAAGATTTATTAAATTTAAAAAAATAGCTTCAGCCTCTGTCAGGAATTTCCCAGGAGCTTCTGCACTTTATTATTAAAAACTTGCTCATCACCATTTTAAAAAATATATATTTTGATTATTTACAGAGAGGAAGGGAGAGAGATAGAAAATAGTCAGAAACATCGATGAGAGAGAGACATCGATCAGCCGCCTCCTGCACGACCCCACTGGGGATGTGCCCGCAACCAAGTACATGCTCTTGACCAAAATCAAACCTGGGACCCCTCAGTCCGCAGGCCGATGCTCTATTCACTGAGCCAAACCAGTTTCGGTTCATCACCATTTTTTGAGCCAAGACTTAGACTTGAGGTTCTTCATAGTGGTTCTGTGGCAGGTATGCAGAAAATTTTCTGTAAAAATGTGAATTTTTCTTTTTTACATGCTACCATAGTATTAGAATAATTAATTTAGAGTAGATTTAAGGTTATTAACTGGACCAAAGAAGTATTGTTTTAAGTATTAGTACTTATATTTTTACTAAGAAACAATTGTGTTAGTTTATTTGAAAGCTTATTCTGAAGCCAAAGCAGTGGGAAGTATTTCCTAGAAACTATTTCATGGTGTTTTCCAAGTAAATACTCTGTTTTGGATTCAAAATTCATACTGTACTTCAAAGTGCTGGTGTATTAATTGCAGATTGTAGCCCTGGCCAGCAAGGTCAGTGGTTAGAGCATCGGCCTGTGCTCCAAGGGTCACTGGTTCAGTTCTGTTCAAAGGCACATACCTGGGTTGTAGATTAGATCCCTGGCTCTACTTGGGGCGTGTGTGGGACAACCAATGGATGTGTTTCTCACATTGATTTTTGTCTCTCTCTTTCCCCCCCATCTCCTTCCTTGCCATACTCTCTAAAAGTCAATGGAAAAAGGATCCTTGGATGAGGATTAACAAAAAAAAGTTTTATGTAGTTCCTGAAATTGACCTTTTAAAATGACAATATTTACTTTGTCTATGGTATTGAAAAATGCAACTTGAGGTTTAGAAAATGGCAAGCATATGCTGTAATGCAGTAATAGAGAAACTTTGAAAACTCAATATAACAATCAAGTAATTTATCCCTTCATAAGGCAACTGCAATAACTTCCAATTCTGGATTTTCTTATAATAGAAATTATTCACATCTGTGATGAAAAATATTCCTTGTGCTCATCTAAATCTAACTTGGAGGAAATAATACTAATTTGTTCCTAAAATATTGCTTTTCCTCTTAACCTTAAATTGTATGTAGCTGGCAACAAACAATTAGTAAAGCAGTTCTAAGAGAATGGAGATGTTGTTTAGAAGAAAAGGGCAATTATAAGGAAAGATGGAGGAAGTAGATGAGAAAAACAAGAGGAAGTCTTATATCAATTGTTTTTTTCTCCAAAATTAAAAAGCTTTACTATTTCTAATTATGACATAAAAGTATTTCTCACTCAGTGAAAAATTCAGACAACACAAAACTATAAAATATTCTGAAAATGTTCCCAATTCTACAGTCCAGAGAAAATGGTATGTAAGCCTTATTAGCCTTCTAGCCTTTGTCTATCTTTTGATTTGTTTTTTACTAAAAAAGATCATGTTGTTTTGAAATTTCACTTTTTACTTAATAATAAACAGTGTGCCTCATCTTTGTCTCAACAAATACTGTCCTAACCAGTAGGTGTGGTGGGTAGAATAGTCATGTTCTCTGCCTTCAGATTAAGGTCTAGTAGAGGATTTATATATGTTAATTATGATATGGTGCAATCAGTACTTTGAAAACAAAGTATAGATTGTACATAAGATGGACACAACCTAAATTTGAGGTATTTTGCCAAACTTCCTGGAGAAAGCTGACTTGGAAATATTAGTAGTTGATAATTCTTTTTTAAAAAAATATATTTTATTGATTTTTTACAGAGAGGAAGGGAGAGAGAGAATTAGAAACATCAATGAGAGAAAAAAATTGATCAGCTGTCTCCTGTACACTTCCCCCAGCCCCAGGGATGTACCTGCAACCAAGGTACATACCCTTGACCGGAATCAAACCTGGTTCCCCCCAGTCCACAGGCCAACGCTCTATCCACCGAGCCATACCAGCTAGGGCAGTAGTTGATAATTCTTAAATATTATCTCTCTCCAGTTAAACTGTCAACTCTTTAAGGGCAGATTCTTGCCTTTTTGTTCTCCAAAGGCCTGGGCATAGCAATGTTCAGATTTTTCTTATCCTAAACATTAAACTTTGTCTTGGGAATATTTAGGTACAATATAAAAGTATTGCATCCTGCCGAGACTGGTTTGGCTCAGTGGATAGAGCGTCGGCTTGCGGACTGAAAGGTCCCAGGTTCAATTCGGACTGAAAGGTCCCAGGTTAGATTCCGGTTGGGGCCATGTACCAGGCTTGTGGGCACATCCCCACTGTGGGGCAAGCAGGAGGTGGCTGATCGATGTCTCTCTCTCCTCGATGTTTCTATCTCCTCCCCTCTCCTCTCTGTGAAAAATCAATAATATATATATATATATAAAAAGTATTGCATCCTGATCTTTGCTTGGGTGCCAAAAAGGAAATATTCTCCTTTGACAATAAATGGGCTCTCTGCATACTATTTTATAGTCTTGTTTCCCTGTCTAAACAAACTGATCTTTGTTCATTCTTTTCTCCTTTGCTATTTGTCAAAGGAAGAGTGAAATACTTGCTGCACATTTGGTTTTAAACTTATGTCCCTTTGGCATTTAAGAATTTACAGTGCATGAATTGGTGCATGGGTGGGGTCTGGCTGGCCCACCCTCATTGGGGTCAATCAGGCTGGGCTGGCTAGAGGATGGGACTGTGGGCATTTGGCCGGCCGGCTCAGCCCTGGATCAGGGTGGGGGAGGCTGATTGGGAGTGGGGCCAGCGGGAGAGGCTACAGGCAGTTGGCCAGCCAGCCTCGCCCCCTGATTGAACTCCTGATTGAATAGGTCGAACTCCCAGTCAAGGGAACAATTTGCATACTAGCCTTTTATTATACAGGATAAGTTGCTTTTCAGTTGCATGTGATGTATATTCCTTAATTCTAAGATTCTTTACAGAAAAAACACTTCATTACCTTTATTGGTGAAGAAAACATTATCCTATGTTTAATATTTTCCATATAGATATATGCCTTAATTTTTCTCTGAAAAAAGTCAGCATTTGAAAACGTCAAGGATAGCTTCTCCTTTGAGATTCAAAATGATGATTCTGTAACACTTGGCAAATAGGTATGGTCTTCCCATGGCTGTGTTCTTGTAACCACTTCATCATAGTATAACTTTACTAGTAGACAATATTTTAGAATGTATCATTGCTTCAAAAAGGAAAAATGTTCTCTTTTGGACTTTATATTTCATGTAAAAACAATCAGGCTTACTCAACCCTTAAGTTTCCTGAAGAATATAGTGTTTCACTTTAAAAAAATTTTATTTAATAAATCTTTTTTTCAGATTATTACATTTGTTCCTCTTTCCCCCCCCCATAGCCCCCCTCAACCCAGCTACCATCCCTCCCTCTGCCCTTACCTCCCCCCACATTGTCCTCATCCATAGGTGTATGATTTTTGTCCAGTCTCTCACTACACCACCCTCACCCCTTTCGTCCTGAGAATTGTCAGTCCACTCCCTTTCTATGCCCTGATTCTATTATATTCACCAGTTTATTCTGTTCATCAAATTTTTTATTCACTTGATTTTTAGATTCACTTGTTGATAAATATGTATTTGTTGCTCATAATTTTTGTCTTTACCTTTTTCTTCTTCTTTTTCTTCTTAAAGAGTACCTTTCAGCATTTCATATAATACTGGTTTGGTGGTGATGAACTCCTTTAGCTTTTTCTTATCTGTGAAGCTCTTTATCTGACCTTCAATTCTGAATGATAGCTTTGCTAGGTAGAGTAATCTTGGTTGTAGGTTCTTGCTATCATCACTTTGGATATTTCCTGCCACCCCCATCTGGCCTGCAGAGTTTCTGTTGAGAAATCAGCTGACAATCGTATGGGTGCTCCCTTGTAGGTAATTAACTGTTTTTCTCTTGCTGCTTTCAATATTCTCTCTTTGTCTTTTGCTCTTGGTATTTTAATTATGATGTGTCTTGGTGTGATCCTCTTTGGATTCCTTTTGTTTGAGCTTCTTGGACTTATAAGTCTTTTACCAGATGTGGGAAGTTTTCAGTCATTATTTTTTCAAATAGGTTTTCAGTATCTTGCTTTCTTTCTTCTTCTGGCACCCCATAATTCTGATGTTGGTATGCTTGAAGTTGTCCCAGAGGCTCTACACTATCTTCACATTTTTGGATTCTTTTTTCTTCTTGCTTTTCCAGTTGAGTGTTTTCAGCTTCTTTGTATTTAAAATCTTTGACTTGATTCTTGCCTTCCTCTAGTCTGCTGTTATGTCTTTGTCTAATATTTTTTATTTCAGTCAGTGTATGTTTAATTTCTTTTTTTTTAATTAAATCTTTATTATTCAGATTATTACATTTGTTTCTCTTTTTTCCCTTCCATAGCACCCCTGCACCCAGCTCCCACCCCTCCCTCTGCCCTTAGCTCCCTCCCATTGATCTCATCCATAGGTGTATGATTTTTGTCCAGTCTCTCCCTGTACACCCTTCACCCTTTCCCCCCTGAGAATTACCAGTCCACTCCCTTTCTGTGCTCCTGATTCTATTATATTCACCAGTTTATTCTGTTGATCAAATTTTTAATTCACTTAATTTTTAGATTCACTTGTTGATAGATATGTATTTGTTGTTCATAATTTTTTGGTTTTTACCTTTTTCTTCTTCCTCTTCTAAAAGAGGAAGTGTATGTTTAATTTCTATTTGGTCCTTTATCATCTTTAGTAGGACCTTTTCCATCTCTAGTTGGCTCTTTTGTATCGCTAGTTGGTCCTTTTTCATCTCCTCTTGGGTCTCACTAAATTTATCGAATTTTTCTAGCATATTCTTGAAAAACCTTACAAGTGTGGTTTTGAACTCTATATCCAGTCGTTTTTTTTCTCCATTTCTTTTGTTTGTGATCCCTTCCCTTGTTTCAGCATTTTCACTATGCCGGGGAAACTTCTGTGTTGGATTCAGCCTTATGATACCAGATGCAAAACCGAAGAAGCCTCTGTTGAGCTTGGGAGGGGTGGAGTCTCAGGGTTAAGGGACCGCCTTGCCTTCCAGTCGGTCCCGCCCTCCACGGCCCCTGAGTCTCACGTGACTGGGTAATGGCTGGAGCGGTCCTTGTGCGTGCACGCACCCTCAGTGCCTCTAACCGCTGCCTTTCCAGCTCCCCTGAGCACTAGGACCACACGAGTCTAGGTCCCCAGGGTTTCGCCCGAAACAGGGGCTTAGTGGAGTCAGAAGTGGCACAGTTGGGAGGGTCTGTCTCCCGCCCACTCGTGAAAGCCAGCGGCACAATCAGCAATATGTCCTGCGCGCAGCACCGTCCGCGTGTGAGACCAGACCTGATCTTCTGCGACTCCCCTAAATTTCCGTGCACCTCTCCCTTTTCACAGTCCAAACTCCCCCCGTATGAGTTTCGCTGGATCTGGGGTTTATTGTCGTAAAATAAGGGTTCAATGCCGTTGGGAGTCTCCGTTTCCCTCACGCCAGAGAAAGCCAGCCAGGTACTCCGGCACCCGCTCTCTCAGCGCGCGCGTCTCAGTACCTCAGCTTTTTGCAGCTCCTCTGGGTCTCCATGAGCCCCTCTCTTTCCTTCTAGCTGTAGAACTTACACTCCGCCAGCTTTCCTGTGGTTCTGGATGATGTCCGTTCTGTCTTTTAGTTGTAGTTTTGAAATTGTTGTGCGAGGCAGCAGTGTAGGTGTTTACCTATGCCGCCATCTTGGATTCCTCTCGTATGTTTAATTTCTTCTTGGTCCTTTTTTATCTGCTCTCGAGTCTCGCTAAATTTATCCATCTTTTCTAGGAAACTCTTGAAAAAAAGTTATAGCCATGTAGTTTATTTAAAAATATATTTTATTGATTTTTTTACAGAGAGGAAGGGAGAGGGATAGAGAGTTAGAAACATCAATGAGAGAGAGACATCGATCAGCTGCCTCTTGCACTCCCCCTACTAGGGATGTGCTTGCAACCAAGGTACATGCCCTTGACTGGAATCGAACCTGGGACCCTTCAGTCCGCAGACCGACACTCTATCCACTGAGCCAAACTGGTTTTGGCATAGCCATGGTTTTGAACTCTATATCCAGTCATTTGTTTTCCTCCATTTCTTTCATTTATGATCTATTCCTTTGTCTCCGCATTTTCGCTATGCCAGGAGAACTTCTGTGCTGGAATCAGTCTTATGATACAAGACTTGCAAAACTGCAAAAGCCTCTCTGTTGAGCTTGGGTGGAGTGGAGTCTCAGGGCTGAGCAGACAATCTTGGCTTCCAGTCAGCCCCGCCCTACTCGGCCCCTGGGTCTCAATTGTCTCTTCGTAATCGCTGAGCGTGTGCCTCTAGACCTCTGCCTTTCCCTTGTGCTCTGGGACCATTATGAGTCTGGGTCCCCAAGGTCTCAGCTGAAACTGGGGTTTAGTGCAGTCAGAAGTGGAGTTCAGCATAGTTGGGAGACTCAGTCTCCTGCCTGCTAGAGAAAGCCAGCAGCACAATCAGCAGTCTGTTCTCTCTGTGCACAGTGGTGTGCACACCCCAGACCTCTGCCCTTTCACGGCTCCCATAAATTTCCATGCACTCCTCCCTTTTCATGACAGAGAAGACTCCCCCCGTATGAGTCTCACCTGGAACTGGGGTTCAGTGCAGTCAGATAAGGAGTTCAGTGCAGTTGGGCGTCTCCATCTCCCTTCCGCCAGAGGAAGCCAGCCATGCACTCGCCGCCCACTCTCTCCACAGGTGTGTCTCCGTACCTCAGCTTTTTACAGCTTTTCTGAGTCTCTCTATTCTACAACTAGACCCTCTCTTTCCTTCTAGTTGTAAAATTTCCACTCAGCCAGCTTTCCTTGGATTCTGGATAATGTTTGTTTTGTTTTTTAGTTGTAGTTTTGAAATGGTTGTGCGAGGTAGCAGTTTAGGTGTTCACCTATGCCACCATCTTGGTTTGTCCCTAGTGTTTCACTGTTTTACTAGTAATTAAGTTCTTAATTGAAATACTGAAAATGATGGTCATTTTTTCAGAGAATATTTAGGTTTAAAATGAAACAAGAGTTAAATTTTACTCGTTCCTGGGCTTGTTCAGAAATATGTATATACCAACATATAATTCATCTGCCCATTTTTATTTTATATTTTTATTTTGAAATCATTATAAACTCACAAATAGTCACCAAAAAATGTACAGGGAGTCCTTTTGTACTATACATTTTCCACCAATGGTAAGATTTTTCATATAGTACAATATCAAGTCTAGAAAATTGTCATTGGTACAATCCACAGTTTATTTAGTTTACTGATTTTACAAGTACTCATTTGTATGTGTATATATAATTTTGTTATTTTATCACATATAGATTTATATAACCACCACAATGAAGACAATTATTCTACCTCAAGACTGCCTTTATAGCCACATTCCCTTTCTTAACACCTGGTGACCACTAATCTATTTTCTATCTCTATAATTTTGTTATTTCAAGAATGTTATGTAAAAGAAATCATACACTGTGTAACCTTTTAAGGTTATTCTCCTCTCTCCTCCAATTAACCTAATTCCCTTGAGGTCCATCCAAATTGTTGCATGTATCAATAGTTTGTTCCTTTTTATTGCTGCATAGTGTTCTATGGTGTGGATGTACCAAAGTTTAAACATTCACTCTTTTTTTTTTAATGTACTTATTGATTTTTTATATAGAGGAAGGGAGAGGGATAGAGAGTTTGAAACATCTATGAGAAAGAAACATCAATCAGCTGCTTCCTGCACACCCACTCCTGGGGATGTGCCTGCAACCAAGGTACATAGCCTTAATTGGAATCTACCCTGGGACCCTTCAGTCTGCAGGCTAATGCTCTATCCACTGAGCCAAACCAGTTAGGGCTAACCATTCACTCTTTAAAGGACATGTGGGCTGTTAAAAATGAAGCTGTTTATATAACATGTACAGGATTTTATTTGAGCATATGCTATTATTTCTCAGGGATAAGTGTCCAGGAGTAGAGATGCTGTGTTGCATGATAAGTTCCTGTTTAATTTTATAAAAAATTGCCAAAATATTTTCCAGAGTGACGCTACCATTTTGTAACCCACTAGCAATGTATGAGTGGCCCAAGTTCTCTTGCATTCCTGCTAGCATTTGGTGGTGTAACTTTTATTTTAGCCACCCTGGTAGATGTGTAATGATAATCTTATTGTCTTGTTGTGGTTTTAACTTGAATTTCCCTAATGGCCAATGATGTTGAACATCCTTTTTATATGCTTGTTTGCCACCCACATATTTTCTGTTTAAAAGTTTTAAAATATTTTTATTTATTTTAGATAGAGAGGAAGGGAGAGGGAGAGAGATAAACAACCATGAAAGAGATACATTAATCTGCCACCTACTGGGGACCGAGCCCACAACCTGGGCATGTGCCCCAACCAGGAATCAAACCTGGGACCTCTTGGTCCATGGGATGACACTCAATCCACTGAGCCCCACCAGCCAGGCCACATATCTTCTTAAGTGAAATGTCTATTTATGACATTTGCTATTTTTTCCTTGAGTTTTGAGAATTTTATACACTTATTCAGCCCTTTTCCAGATATGTGGTTTGCATATATTTTTCTCCATCTGCAGCTTAATTTTTTCATCCCCTTAACAGGGTCTTGCATAGAACAAGTTTTTATTTTTTATGAAGTCCAGTTTATCCGTTTTTCCTTTTATGAGTCATGCATTTGGTGTCGTGTAAAAATTCTTTGTTTACCCCTAGATCCTGAAGATTTCCCTTTTTAAAAAATATATTTTGTTGATTATTTACAGAGAGGAAGGGAGAGAGATAGTTAGAAACATTGATGAGAGAGAGACATCGATCTGCTGCCTCTTGCACACCCCCTACTGGGGATATGCCCGCAACCAAAGTACTTTGACCAGAATCGAACCTGAGACCTTTCAGTCCGCAGACCGACGGTTCTATTCACTGAGCCAAACCAGTTTCGGCTCCCTTTTTCTTTTTTAATTTGAAAAGCTTTATAGGTTTTTTACATTTAAGTTCCTGTTTGTCCCTATCACTCCAGCATTATTTCTTTAAAAGGCCTTTTCCCTATTGAATTACTTTAGCACCTTTGTCAAAAATTAGTTGAACTTGTTTTCATATATTCCTAGAATCTGTTCTAAATAGTAAGCCTTAACTTAGGTAGTCTTCATTCTTTTTCAAAATTGTCTTAGCTGTTCTTAGTCCTTTTCTGCATCAGTCAAATTGAGTTATTTAAAGTTTAATTTTATGTTTTTACATAGTCACTGACTTTTTTTTTCTTGATTCAGAGAGGAAGGGAGAGGGAGAAATAGAAACATCAATGAGAGAATCATTGATCACTGTCTCCTGCCCCCTACTGGGGATGTGCCCTTGATTGGAATTGAACCCAGTACCCTTCAGTTACAGGCTGATGCTCTATCCAATGAGCCAAACGAGCTAGGGCAAGTCCTATTGCTTTTTCATATAAATCTTTTAGAATAAGTTTATCTTTAAAAACAAACCTTGCTGGATTTTTATAGGAATATGTTAAATTTATAGATTTAGGAAAAATTGACCTTTTTACTATGAGACTTCCATTCCATTTTTATGGTGTTTTTCCATTTGATAATTTTCAGCATATAGATCCTGGAAATGTTTTGTTATATTTATAGCAAAATATGTTGTTTTCTTTGGAGTGATTGTAAATGGGATTGTGTTAATTTCATTTCCAATTTGTTTTTGAGTATCAAACAAGAATCCAGCAAATTATAACTTTAAAAATGTCTCTGGGCTGAAATCAGTGGATAGAGCATCAGCCTGCAGACTAAGGGGTCCAAGGTTCCATTCTGGTCAGGGGCATGTACCTTGGTTGCGGGCACATCCCTATTGGGGGTGTGCAGGAGGCGGCTGGTTGATGTTTCTAGCTCTCTCTCTCCTGTCCTCTCTGTAAAAAATCAATAAAATATATTTAAAAAATATGTCTCTTGAAGCTCTGGCATGTCTCCTACTTATGGCATTGCTAGTTCTTTCAGATTTTAAATAACTATACAAAGGATAGACTAATTATAATTAGTTCATTTTCTCACTTGTTATCAGATGTAGAAATAATCCCTTTTTGTAATATCTGATCATATTGCCACTTAAAAACTTTCAGGATTGGGAAGTAGTCTCTATATAAAGGAGTTCATTGTTGGATAATTGATTCTCATTGTTCATTTTGCTGTTGACTCACGGTCATTGAAGATTTCCAAATTTGTTTTTAAATATATTTTATTGATTTTTTACAGAGATGAAGGGGGATATTCAGAAACATTGATGAGAAACAACGATCAGCTGCCTTCTGCACATTCCCCACTGGGAATGTGCCCACAACCAAGGCACATGCCCCTGACTGCAATAGAACTCGGAAACCCCCAGACCACAGGCTAACGCTGTATTCATTGAGCCAAACCGGTTTCATCAAGACCTCTAAATTTTTAACCTGCCCTGCATTTTCTTGTCTTCCTCTTTCAGGTTCAAGGATTGAGTCCATCATCTCAAAGTATGCCCTCTTTCATATGTCATCTTAGGTTTGAATTCTTTATTTTGTGACACCTCCCCCGCCCACCCCCTCGTGCACACACACACATACACACACACACACACACACACACACACACATAAAGATATATATGTGTGTGTGTGTGTGTGTGTGTATGTGTATGAACGAGTGGCCAGATTAATGACCTCTGAATGCATAATCATCTGGCAGTGTATATGTGTGTTTGTGTGTGTGTGTTCACGGGGGGGAGGGGAGGTGTCCTTCAGCCCCTCTCCAGTCTGGGACCCCTCACGGGATGTCCAGGTAGGATCGAGCCTAAACGGGCTGTTGGACATCCCTCTCACAATCCAGGACTGCTGGCTCTCAAATGCTAACATTCCTGCCTTCCGGATTGCCCCTAACTGCTTCTGTCTGCCAGCCTCATCACCCCCAACCACTCCTCTGCCAGCCTGTTTGATGCCTAACTACTCGCCTGCAAGCCTGGTCCCCCCCAACTACCCTTCCCTGCAGGCCTGTTCTCCCCCAACTGTCCTCCCCTACAGGCCTGGGTCCCCTCCAACTGCCCTTCCCTGCAGGTGCAGTAACCCCCAACTTCCCTCCTCTGCAGGTTTGATCACCCCCAACTGCCCTCCCTTGCAGGCTTGATCACTCCCAATTGCCTTCCCTTGCAGACCTGGTCCTTCCCAACTGCCCTCCCCTGCTGGCCATATTGTGGTGGCCATCTTGTGTCCACATGGGGGCAGGATCTTTTGACCACATGTGTCTTGTGTGTTGGAGTGATGGTCAATCTGGGTATTACTTTTATTAGATAGGACAGAGGCCTGGTGCATGGGTGGGGTCCAGCTGGTTTGCCCTGAAGGATGTCCTGGATCAGGGTGGGTGTTCCCTTGGGATGTGGGGCCTGTGGTGGTTTGCAGGCTGACCATGTCTCCCAGCACCCAAAGCGGAGGCCCTAGTATCGGGGATTTATCTTCTATAATTGAAACTTTGTAGCCTGGAGGAGAGCCAAGCCTCTTGCTTGCACAGCCATTGAAACTTTGTTACCTTAAGTAGAGGTCTGGGCCGGCCAGGGTTTGTGGAAAGCTTGGCTTCATCACCAGGAGCAACCCAAGCCTCCCTCCTGCTCTCTTTGTGGCCATAGCCATCTTGGTTGGGTTTATTTGCATACTCACTCTGATTGGCTGGTGGGCATGGCTGGTATAACAGAGGTAGTCAATTTGCATATTACTGTTTTATTTTATATATATGTATATATATAAAATATATTACAGGCCCGCCCGGTGCATGAATTTGTGCATGGGAGGGGTCTGGCCAAACTGGCCAGGGGGAGGTGACATGGGGGGTTGGCTGGCCTACTTCTGGTCAAGGGGACAATTTGCATATTAGCCTTTTATTATATAGAATATACACTGAGCGGCCAGATTATTATGCATTCAGACATCATAATAATCTGGGCACTCAGTCTATACACACACACACACACACACACACACACACTGTAGATGTAGCATGATTTCAGTGTCTAATGACACAAGTCTTCCAGAAGCCCAGGCACCTGAAAGTGATAGGAGTATAGAAGCAGAAAAATGCCTTACGAATTCTACCAGCTTGGGTGTGAAGAATGGCTTGTCTAGAAGGTGTGAAGGGAATTACCCCCAAGTATTAGACTCTAATAGGCTATTTTAACTAAGTTTTAAGATCTTAAAATATTTCTACAAGTGAATGGATTCAAAGGAGTTTTGACTTCCCCAAGTCACCCAGTAATGGTCCAAGGATAATGGACACCAGAATCCCAAATTGTGATGGTTAATTTAAGATTCTGAAGCCATATGCCAGACCTAAACAATTCCTGTGGTGGGTTAGAGGAGTAGAGTGCTTATTTAGCATTACAAACTTTCAGAACTGATTATTTTTGCTTCTATATTTTGTGCACTTTTTAGTTACAATGTATGTTTGTGTAATGTATAAATAAGTATACATAAAAACAGAACTCCAATGCAAGGTAGGATATGTAATAAATGCCGTGAACTATGGGTTTTCAACTGGAAAGGAGAGTAGACAAGATCAGTAAAGATTTGAAGGATTAGACAGCATTTACAACAACTGATAGACAAGTTAGATTTTTAAATTTTTATTACACTCAGTGCAGTATTCATTTGTCACTTAATATCGTTGTTCACACGTATAAGGCAATTTGAACAACACTGCATTATTACACTTCAGATGAAACACCATTTCATGCTGAATCAATTTCTTTTAAAATTTCATTTGAGGAGGCATACAATTATAGGAACTCAAGTCTTTGTCAATGTTAAGACATAATAGCAATGCTTAAGAATGATAAACGTAACATGAAATTACTTTTGAATTTGTAATTTATTTCAATGCTATTTCAACCATTATTTACCCTTTATGTTTTGATATTCACATGAAAGAAAAGCATATCATTAATTATCCAAATGCAAATCAGAGCGAAATGCTAGGCCTTACTTAAATATTGCAGTATTTTAAATTTAATTAAAAGTGAAAGACAAAAAGCTGTTGATAGCTTACTCAATTGTAACAAAATTTTAACTTTGAAGTTGAATGTTGACATTAAAAACCATGAAGCAAATAATATAGCTTTAGAAATATTTCAAAATTTAGTCCTTTGCTTATAAATTTTACTTCTTTTGGCTAATAATACAGGTAACATGCTTCTTAAATAATCTCTTTTCACTTTGTGTCTATAAAAATAAAATTGTCTTCAATATTCCTAAATTCTTTTCCAAATAAGGCCATTGTTACATGGTGAGAAGTTACTGAATCATAGATTTAATATCAGTGGCACAAATCATATGTATAAGATTTAAGAAATTCATTGTTAGGTAGGGAATAAGAGTACAGTATAGTAGCTAGCTATTCATAAGAGGTAGAATTCTTAATCACAGTTTTACAGAAAAAATGCAGTAGTTGTACTGTTTTTTGTAGTACTCTAAGTTTGCTTCTCATTAGGAGATTAATAGGAGGGGAGAAAGGGAGGGCTCTTCAGAGGCAATGACTTATTGGCCTTTGTTTTGCATGTTTTACAGGGACTACCCTGGACACTTAAAGCACTTTCTTGGCCAATGAAGGTAATTGATCATACATGGTATTTATCTGGTTTTAAAAAAGCTTGAAAGTAGGGAAACAAGTTTCTGTGCTCCCAAAGGCATAAGGAGGGAAATAAATCTTTTTGTACCACTCAGAATGTAAATCATAATGAAAACATTCTCTGGATATCAATTATTGCTTAACAATGCCAGCAGTACTAAATTACAGAGGGATTCTGTATCTAGAAGTTGAGTGCTCCTAACTCATATTTGTTATAAGCAATACTATAAATGAGTATAACCTGAAAATGCTATTCAATTAATGATGTAGCTACATTACTAGTATTTGAGTAAGACTCCACAGACAGCAGTAGGCCAGGACAGACAGGTCAGACTTTATTTATAAAGTTATATATGGAATATTCAAACTTGGGATTCTGAGGGTTTCAAATTTTACTTGAATGTCAATAAAATGATCAGAAAAATCATTTTATGAAAGTTATAATAAAATTTGTAATAAATATGTATACCCAGTGCTAAACTACAACAGGACTTATATTTAATAACATGTACGTGAATACTTATTAGATAATTCAAAACAAAATAAAACAGTTGTAAAAAAGTTTATAGCCAAGTAATATTTCTTCTAGTTAACTGGAAATTATCTCATGATTTGTATTAAGGTTGGATCAATATGGTTATAGATACTTACCTAAATTCTTTTTATATTGACTTTAGTAGTTCTTTTTTACTGATTTTGAAAAGTCAGAAAATGCGATATTTATGTTAGGTCCAGATCCTTATAGCAATATTTCCTTTACAACTGTTGGTAAAAAGGTATCCAACTCAATAATCATGTTAAAATTAACATAACACTGTTGACAACATAAAAACAAAATTATTTCTCTCACATTTAATTTTAAAATACTATACCTTAGTTAAGGATTAGACAGAATAAGCCCTAAAGGAGACAGCAATGTTTAACTCTTCATTTCAAAAAGATAATTTGTTTTAATTTTAATAATTATGATCTAGCATTTTTAAGAATTATCACAATGTCAGCTTTTGGGAATGTTAAGATAAGTATATAGAACATACTTTTTGCTAATACTTTAAATTGAAATATATTTGGTTGTAAGTCTCACAAATCTATTTTTCACAGCTATGCTTCTATATAGAAGAGAGATGCATATGTAAAAACAGAAAAGTTGAGTCTTTGTCTTTTAAAGATATATTCAATCCATGATTAGATTCTCAAATTATTTATAATTTATTATGTTAGAAATTTATAGCTAATTTGTAATTGCTACATTTACAAGGAAACTTCTAGGTAAATCTTTTAAAAACATTGTTTGGCCTAGCTGGTTTGGCCCAGTGGATAGCGCATCAGCCTGCAGACTGAAGGGTTCCAGGTTCAATTCCTGTCAAGGGCATAATCCTGGGTTGCAGACTCGATCCTTCCCAGTGTAGAGCATGTAGGACGCAGGTAATTCTCTCTCAACACTGATGTTTCTATCTCTCCTGTCCTCTCTGAAATCAATAAAAAATATATATATATATAAAAAATAAAATATTGTTCAGCCCTGGCTGTTGTGGATCAGTGGTTAGAGCATTGGCACAGGCACCAAACGGTCGCAGGCTTGATTACTGGTTAAGGGCACTTACCTAGATTGCACGTGCAATCCCTAGCCCCTGGCCGAGTATATGCAGGAGCAACCAATCAATTGTGTCTCTCTCCCCGTCTGCCCCCCCAAACTCTATAAAAATCAATGGAAAATAATCCTCAGGTGAGGATTAACAGAAAAAAACAAAAAAACCCAGCAACAACTTTATTGGGCCCTGGCTGGTGTTGCTCAGTTGGTTGGGTGTCCTGCACTAAAAGGTTGCCAGTTCAATTCCTGGTCAGGGCACATGCCCAGGTTATAGGCTAGATCCCTGGTAGGAGGTGGCAGAAGGCAGCCTTATTGATGTTTTCCTCTCACATTGATGTTTCCCTCTCTCTCTTCCTCCCTCTAAAAATCAACAACAAAAAAATCTTAAACAAACAAAAATTGTTTGGTGTTGCAATTAGGCCCAAAGTTAATTTCTTCACATCACCTATGACACATCTACATATTTTTTTAAACTTAGGAAAATGCCATTATTAATATGGCTTCATTCAATTATACCTATACTCTGCAAAATATTTGCTATGCACTTAAGTATATCTGGAGCAATAAGATTACTTGCACAGAAGAAAGTGAAGACTTTTCTTTCACATTAAAATTTAAATTATTTCACACTTATGGTAATAACTGAGAACATTTTGGAAATACTATTAACGGTCTTGAGCGTAACAGTTTATTGCATTTTTCTGTCTCTTTTCAATATGAAGTGTTGATATGGAGTTTTAAGTTCTACTTTTCCTCTTATCTTCAAATAGACTCTTCAGCATATAAACTTGAATGGCTGACACCACCACCATTACCACTAAATTAACCATAGACCAGAAGTTGACTCTATCAAAGTTGCTTTCTTGTATATTTCGATCACGAGCTTCAAATGCTCTAAGCAAAGTTTGAATATGACCACTTTTGCTTAGTCTGGACTTGATACTGTTGATGGATTCCTGGAGATAAAGAAAATAATTTTACTATAAAAGAATTCTCAGTAATTTTAATTTTAAAATGTGTTTTACAGTACCCTTCCCGTTCATATAAATTTCATATCTAAATACAATGTTAAGTAATGCTACTTAGATTACATAAAGGTCTTCTGTAGGGTAATGTCATAGCTCTCCTGATACATTTAAATTATTAAACAAATAGTTATTTAACACAGGAACAAATATGTGAATTGAAAGTAAATAAAATGAAAATATACTTGAGTTGGCACAGTGCCAGGAATTTTACATACATTATTTTTTTCTCAGCCCTTGTAATTATAAGAAAATGTTTTAAAAAACAGAACAGATAAGTTTTTAGGTATTTACCTTTATATAATTAATGCATTGTATGTTAATTTTTTTTTCTTGGAATGTTGGTCTGGTTCAATATAGCATTTAGCAAAACACACAATGTTTTTCTCTCACAAAGTAGTGAAATTAAAAGCTATTTCAACTTTATATGTGCATTCTTTATACCTAACAAGTACAACAACCTATTGTTAATAAAAACTTATTCCAAGATCACATTCATTAAACAAACTTACCAAAATTTGTTCTAAATTGCATATCTTCTTAAAAAAACTACTTTATAGTAGGGACCTGATCAGACATCACATGAAAACTAACTATAGACTATATGAATATAAGGTAAAATTTAGTTGAGATTTCAAATGATATATAATAAAATCCAAGAAACAGATTTTCCTAGAGATGCACTTTGCTTAAAATCCTTATTTATATAAAAAAATATATTCAATTTCAGACTGCTGTGCTGATCCTATAAAACTATAAAATATATCATATGGGCATATCTATAAAGAAATACAGATATTTTCCAGGAAAATATGGAGTTCAGCTCCTCAAAAAAAAAAGCATGCATTGTTCTTTACAATAGCATAATGAATATAAAATTATTTATTCAAGTTTGCAATTGTGATACAAAGTCTGGGGAGAGTAAATGGAAAAAGCTCCTGAAAGACACTTTATTTTCTTAGGGTATCTAAGTATTTTAAGCCATATTTAAATCGGAACTTTCTGGTCATTTTGTTTAACTGTGTAAATAAAATTAGTATCTGGAGAATGCAGTGAAGTACTAATAAGATTTGTAACTACTTGCATTTTGTTCTTGTTGGCAACATAAATTTAAAATGGAAGAATATGTTCATTTGTTTGAGGTTTTTTTAAATGGTGGGAAGATTGGACTAAAATGGAAATATCGATATAGCATTTCCATTTTAATTGTAAGCCAGTTCCTTATCTAAAAAATGGAATGGAAGGGGAAAAAAAGGAGGCTGAAGCTAGATTAGTAATATTTAAGTCATCTTCTAGATCAAAAATTCAACTAAGTTTAATATACATAAGAAATCATGATGAGATAAGAAACTGTTATGGTAGCCTGGCCAGCGTGGCTCAATGGCTGGAGTAGACCTATAAACTAGGACAGTGGTCGGCAAACTCATTAGTCAACAAAGCCAAATATCAACAGTACAACGATTGAAATTTCTTTTGAGAGCCAAATTTTTTAAACTTAAACTTCTAACGCCACTTCTTCAAAATAGACTCATCCAGGCTGTGGTATTTTGTGGAAGAGCCATACTCAAAAGGCCAAAGAGCTGCATGTGGCTCCCGAGCCGCAGTTTGCTGACCACGGAACTAGGAGGTCACAGTTCCATTGACTATCAGGTCATATGCCTGGGTTAACTGGCTTAATCCTCAAGGTAGGACCTGCAGGAGGCAGCTGATCAATTCTCTCTCATCATTGAGCCTCTATTTGTCTCTCCCTCTCCTCTCTGAAATTAATAAAAAAAATATATATTTTTAAATGTCATGGTAAAAATTCATGCCAATCAAACTTTATTCTTGCAGTTTGTATTCACAGTAACACCAGTGGAAAAGATAAGAAAACTAACATTTATTATGTGCTAGACACTGTTTACACATAGTGTATCACATTTTAACCTCACAACTCTAGAGGTACTGTCCCCATTTTCCAGGTTGGAAACCAAGGCTCAGAGAGCTCAGTCACCAAAGAATTACACACATGATAGGACCACTTAAAATTACAACTTAAGCTAACTGATTTATGTCTCTTCTGCTATACAGTGGTACCTCGAGATACGAGTTTAATTCGTTCCGTAACCTTGAGGCGTGGGAAACTATGAGATGCTCGAGTCAAGGTAAACTGGTGGGTCATGTGCAGCCGGCCGATCCGCGCGATTACTCCTATTTCAAATGTTGCTCGTATTTCAAAGCAAAAATCGCTCGCTCGACAGCTTGTATCTCAAGGCACTCATATCTCGAGGTACCACTGTGATTTGATCATTCCTTTCCTAAGAAAACTCAGATATATTTATCAAAATATCACATTATTTAAAAAAAGTTCAGGTGCCGAAACCAGTTAGGCTCAGTGGATAGAGTGTCGGCCTGTGGACTGAAAGGTCCCAGGTTTGATTCTGGTCAAGGCCATGTACCTTCGTTGCGGGTACAACCCCAGTAAGGAGTGTGCAGGAGGCAGCTGATTGATGTCTCTCTCTCATCGATGATTCTAACTCTCTATCTCTCTCCCTTCCTCTCTATAAAAAATCAATAAAATATATTAAAAAATAAAATAAAAAATAAAAAAAAGGTCAAGTGATAATAGTGTTAGAAGAGTTACAGTTTCAAACCTGAAATAACTATGTTATTTCTCCTGCAAGAATTTCTACAATGGAGTTACACATGCTATTTACAAATATCATCAATTAAGTTCTATCCTTTGGTTACACATCTAGCTGTGGCTGAAGGGTTGTGACCTTTCCCTCTAGCACTGGTAGTACTCTTACTAAATGCAAATAGGTTCTTATACATGTACATTTCATTATTCATGTTTATAATAAAGCTTAAAGCAGTTCAAGAAAAGAAGCCATATCCTAAGTGTGCACTCTTGAGTGCAGTGCTAGTTTCTGATAACTGCTAGGTCTGATTTGTAAATAGTGTAATGTAAATAGTGTTGCCAAATTAATCAAATAATATCAAATTCCATGTTATAAAATTCCATGTTATAAAAACTATGATGTGGGAAAAATGCCTGTATATCTTAAGTGTTTGCAAATTACTCACTGCAAGTATGCAACAGATTATTATATTCTTGTTAGTGAACATTCTAAGGAAGTTTTGCAGTTAAGAGCCAATATTCAAATTCTAGTTCTCTCTCTCTGGTTATGTGATAGGAACATTACTTAATCCCCCTAAGATATAATTTCCTCATTGGAAAATGGGGATAATCCTGATAAAGTAAGGATTACATGAGATAATGCAGTTAAAATAATTAGCTCAGTGCCTGTCACAGAGTAAGACCTCTGGATGTTAATAGTTTTTATTATGTATTTTATTAATAGACCATACTGACCAGGATATCTTCTAGTTTCATATCCAACATATCTGTGCCAGTAATATATTTCTTCCAGTCCTCTTGTTCTTGCTCCTGTTCTCCCATATTATCCAGGATTAATTCAAAGAAAATCACCTTCTCAGAAATGGTGCTGAATGTATTATCAAAGCAGAACATGTAGTCCCCTACTTCAGTCTCTACCCTGTATTAAAAAAGTACATGTCTTCCATTATCAGTACTTCTATTTCAAATAAAAAAAAAAACCTGCAGATAAAAGAAGTAACAGTAAATAATAATTGGACTCCCTTAGATTTAAAAGATAATTTATAATTTTTTTGGAGAGACAGCCTAGAAATATATAGAGGTAGGCAAAAATAGGTTTACAGTTTAATACATTAAGTAATAATATTAAAATCAACTCTGTTTTGAGTACTTACAAATGTAAATCTATGTTTATCCACCCCCGTATATTCAAGTACTTACTTGAAATCTAGATGTGCTTGGCATTACGGTAAATGATCTTCATATAATTTTTGGAAAAGAATTGAATTAAAAACTAGATACATGAGCTGCCATCTTGCATCCCCGCTTGTGTGCGCTTATTCTCAGCTAGTCTGCCCTAGACCCCCTGAGCATCAGTCCTAGTCTCCCGCGCGGCCCCGTTTCCTCTCCAACAAGATGAAAGAAACTACTATTATGAACCAAGAGAAACTCGCCAAACTGCAGGCACAAGTGCGCATTGGTGGGAAAGGAACTGCTCGTAGAAAGAAGAAGGTGGTTCACAGCAGATGATAAAAAACTTCAGTTCTCCTTAAAGAAGTTAGGGGTAAACAATATCTCTGGTATTGAAGAGGTAAATATGTTTACAAACCAAGGAACAGTGATCCACTTTAACAACCCTAAAGTTCAGGCATCTCTGGCAGCGAACACTTTCACCATTACAGGCCATGCTGAGACAAAGTAGCTGACAGAAATGCTACCCAGCATCTTAAACCAGCTTTGTGCAGACAGTCTGACTAGTTTAAGGAGACTGGCTGAAGCTTTGCCCAAACAATCTGTGGATGGAGAAGCGCCACTTGCTACTGGAGAGGATGATGATGATGAAGTTCCAGATCTTGTGGAGAATTTTGATGAGGCTTCCAAGAATGAAGCAAACTGAATTGAGTCAACTTCTGAAGAAATAAACTTGAAGAAGTTTCTGGGAGCTGCTATTTTATATTATGACTGCTTTTTCAAATTTTGTTTATGGATCTGATAAAATCTAGATCTCTAATATTTTTTAGCCCAATGCCTCCGGACATTGCAGCTCTTTTCAGTTTTTGCTTATACATAAATCATTCTTTGCAGCTAATTAAGCTGAAGAAGTTTGGGAATAAAGTTTGAAACAGGTTAATAAAAAAAAACACAAAACAAAACAAAACAAACAAAAAACTAGATACATGATACCTCACAATGAACTTCAATATTTATAACTACAAACCTCCCCTTCAATTGAAATTAATTTGTAAAGTGAGTTTTTTTGTTTTGTTTCTTTCAAAAGCAGTGATGGATTTTTCTAAATGCTTTCTTCCAGGCCTTCTACCAATTAAGTACATCTTTCGAATGTAGTTAGGGTAATATTAATTCCATTGTTTAGAAAAATGCATTTATATACAACTCCTCATTACAGGCAATGCTAGACAATAGGTAATATTTAATCTGTTTTAAGGCTCTGTTTGGAGAAATTTTTACTAACCCCAACTTCTAGAAGGACAGTATTTTTAAGATTTAAATTAAGAAAAAAACTATTTCAATGCTGTAACTGAGATTTTAGTTGTCTTTAAAAAGTTAATATAGCTAAAGATAAAATTTGTATTGAAATCTAATTTTTACAAAGTAGATTTGTAAATTTCATGTAGTGATTAAGAAGTGAGTTAGACTACCTGGGCTTTAGATCCTGGCTTCACTGTTGACTAACTGTGTAACCTTCCATCAATTTACTTAAGAGCTCTAGGCCTCAATTTTTTCATTGGTAAAATGATAAAAATATCATGTAACTCATAGGATTGTGATGAAAAATAACATATAAACAAATAAATGTAAAGTGCTTAGAATAGTTTCCTGGCACAGCAAAAGAATTCAATAAATGAAAACTCTAATAAATTCATTTTTGTCTCCCAATGTTTTAATGAGAGGCAATTCTATGTACTAAAACAATACAATACCTTTTCCCACTAAGAGTCAATATTAATTTATCTCTAAAAGAAAGCATAAAATTGGAGAAATAAATATTGAGAGAAACTCTATATATTTTCTATATTCTGAAATTTAAAGGTGAACTACATTTTTAGTTCTTGTTCATATATCTATCAAAGAGAAAGTATAGTTAATCTCAAGCATATCAATATAAACTGACTTTTAAAATAATTTATCTATTTTATAAATTGAGAGTTCATGCAAATATTTTTTTCTGAGCTCTACATAGGAAAAAGCTGCTTTACAAAACACTCTGAAATGAGTATCTTGGAAAATTATAGTGGAGACATTTCCCCCCTCATTCATTCATACATGTAATTCAGTATTTACTATCAATTACCATGCCAGGTACTTTGGTTAATAAAGAACAATAATTAAAATAATAGTACTGCCGAGCCTGGTTTGGCTCAGTGGATAGAGCGTCGGCTTGCAGACTGAAAGGTCCCAGGTTTGATTCCAGTTGGGGGCATGTACCTTGCTTACAGGCACATCTCCACTGTGGGGCATGCAGGAGGTGGCTGATCGATGTCTCTCTCTCATCGATGTTTCTGACTTTTTATCTCTCTCCTTTCCTCTCTGGAAAAAATCAATAAATTAAAAAGAAAAAAAAAGAGCTGTTCTCTTTAAAAAACAAACAAACAAATAAATAAAATAATTGTACTATGCGCCAGGGATATTCTAAGCATCATATGATAGAAGGTAAATATTTTGGTCCATCCTGCCTCCACTTAATATACAGTGGTACCTCGAGATAAGAGTGCCCTAACATACGAGATTTTTGAGATACGAGCTGTCGAGCGAGCGATTTTTGCTTTGAAATACGAGCAACATTTGAGATAGGAGTAATCGCGTGGATCGGCAGGCTGCACACGACCCACCAGTTTACCGCGACTCGAGCGTCTCATAGTTTCCCACACCTCAAGGTAACTGAACGAATTAAACTCGTATCTCGAGGTACCACTGTACACTGAATGGCCAGATTATTATGATCTCTGAACGTGTGTGTGTGTGTGTGTGTATGTTAGAGGCCTGGTGCATGAATCTGTGCATGGATGGGGTCGGGCTAGCCAGGCCAGGGGGAGGGGACATGGGTGGTTGTCTGGTCTGCCTACTGGTCAAACTCCTGGTTGAGGGGACAATTTGCATATTAGCCTTTTATTACATAGGATATACACTGATTGGCCAGATTATTATGCATTCAAAGATCATAATAATCTGGCCACTCTGTGTGTGTGTGTGTGTATTCCTGCAGACTTACTTAACTTCTCTGAGCCTCCTTGTCTGTAAAATGGGAATTAGGCAATCAAAGAATCTGTCTCACAGTGGATTGGAATGATTAATTTAGAAGCATATAAAATGCAAGGCTGAGAGAATCCAAGATGGCAGCATAGGTAAACACCTACACTGCTGCCTCACACAAGAATTTCAAAACTACAACTAAAAGACAGAACGGACAGTATCCAGAACCACAGGAAAGCTGGCTGAGTGGAAATTCTACAACTAGAAGAAAAGAGAGGGCCTCACGGAGACCCAGAGGAGCTGCAAAAAGCTGAGGTACGGAGACACGCGTGTGGAGAGAGCGGGTGCAGAGAACCTGGCTGGCTTTCTCTGGCGGGAGGGAGACAGAGACTCTCAATAGCATTGAACCCCTTATCCTACGACACTAAACCCCAGATCCAGCTGAAACTCATACAGGGGGAGTTTGGACTGTGAAAAGGGAGAGAAGTGCATGGAAATTTGGGGGAGTTGCAAAAGATCAGAAGTCTGGTGACAAGCACGGCACTGCGTGCAGAGGATAGACTGCTGATTGTGCCGCTGGCTTTCATGAGTGGGTGAGAGAGAGACTCTCCCAAATGCACCACTTCTAACTTCACTAAACCCCAGTTTCGGGCAAACCCTGGGGACCCAGACTCATATGGTCCCGGAGCACAGGGGAGCCAGAAAGGCAGCAGTCTAGAGGCACTGCAAGAGTGTGCGCGCAAGGGACTGCTCCAGCGATTACCCAGTCATGTGAGACTCGGGGGCCGTGGAGGGCTAGCCCGACTGGAAGGCAAGGCGGTCCATTAAGCCCTGAGACTCCTCCCATCCCAAGCTCAACAGAGAGGCTTCTGCAGTTTTTCAAGTCTGGTATCATAAGGCTGAATCCAACACAGAAGTTCTTCTGGCATAGTGAAAATGCCGAGACAAGGGAAGGGATCACAAACAAAAGAAATGGAGGAAAACAAACGACCGGATATAGAGTTCAAAACCACGCTTATAAGGTTTTTCAAGAATCTCCTAGAAAAGATGGATAAATTTAGCGAGATCCAAGAGGAGATGCAAAAGAACCAACTAAAAATTAAACCTACACTGACTGAATTACAAAATATTGTACAGAGACCTAACAGCAGACTAGAGGAAGGCAAGAATCAAGTAAAAAATTTGAAATATAAAGAATCAGAAAACACTCATCTAGAAAAGCAAGAATAGAAAAGAATCCAAAAATGTGAAGATAATGTAAGGAGCCTCTGGGACAGCTTCAAGCGTACCAACATCAGAATTATTGGGGTGCCAGAAGAAGTGAGAGAGCAAGATACTGAAACCTACTTAAAGAAATAATGACTGAAAACTTCCCACATCTGGTAAAAGAAATGGACTTACATGTCCAGGAAGCACACAGAACCCCATATAAAAGGAATCCAAAGAAGACTACACCGAGACACATCATAATTAAAATACCAAGAGCAAAAGACAAGGAGAGAATATTAAAAGCAGCAAGAGAAAAACAGTTAATTACCTACAAGGAGCACCCATACGACTGTCAGCTGATTTCTCAACAGATACGATGCAGGCCAGACGGGAGTGGCAAGAAATTTTCAACGTGATGAATAGCAAGAATCTATAACCAAGAATAATCTATCCAGCAAAGCTAACATTCAGAATTGAAGGGCAGATAAAGAGCTTCACAGATAAGAAAAAGCTAAAGGAGTTCATCAACTCCAAACCAGTATTATATGAAATGCTGAAAGGTACTCTTTTAGAAGAGGAAGAAGAAAAAGGTAAAAGATAAAAAGTTATGAACAACAAATACATATCTATCAACAAGTGAATCTAAAAATTAAGTGAATTAAAAATTTGATCAACAGAATAAACTGGTGAATAGAATAGAATCAGGAGCACAGAAAGGGAGTGGACTGATAATTCTCAGGAGGAAAGGGGTGAGGGGTGTACAGGGAGAGACTGGACAAAAATCATACACCTATGGATGAGGTCAACGGGAGGGAGGTAAGTGTAGAGGGAAGGGTGGGAGCCGGGTGGAGGGGAACTATGGAGGGGAAAAAAGAGAAACAAATGTAATAATCTGAATAATAAAGATTTAAAATAAAATAAAATAAAATAAAAACAATAAAAAAAATGCAAGGCTTAGTTTATGGCAAATATTAGATACTCTGTACTTGCTCTTCTTCCTATAAACTCAGTTTAGTTTTAACACAACAATACTGAGTAACAAAAGAGCTGAAGTAAAATAGTAGGAACAAGGAAACACCAGTGACAGACGGAAAACGGAAAATGAGATGAAAGAAGAGAATATATGCCAGTTGTCAAATTTAAACTAAAAGTGTTATAACAAGTATTTTCTTTTTATATGATTTCCTATGGTCACATCTTTTACTTTCAGGTCTTCTAATGGACTAAAAAGAGTGAAGTCTGAGTAAAAAAATAATTTTTACTTACACTCACAAATTACTTTACTGTTGTTTTAAGAAAGAAAAAAATGGGCAGAGATGATTAATTACCTGGAAGTGTAATTTACAGTTAAAATGGAAGGCCTCTGCTAGCCAAAAAGGTAGATTCAAAATGACATAATAGACTGCATATAATACTTAGGGAATACTAATCTATTTAACCAAAGCAAGGAAAAAACTTAGGATCAATACAAAATGCCTAAACAAAAAGAAAAAGGTTACTGGAAAATATTCTAGTTTTTTAGACAGACCACTATCTAGGACTATTTAGGCTGCCAGTATGTCTCAGTGGTTAGTGGTTGAGCATTGGCCCATGAACCAGGAAGTCATAGTTCAATTCCCAGTCAGGGCACATGCCTGGGCTGCATGCTTGATTCCCCGCAGGAGGCGGCCAACCAATGATTCTCTCTCATCACCGATGTTTTTCTCTCTCTATCCCTCTCTAAAATCAATACATAAAAAATAAATAAATAAATAAATAAATAAATAAATAAATAAATAAATAAATAAAAAGGACTGTTTAAAAGTTCATATGGAGTCCTGGCTGGTGTGGCTTAGTTGGTTGGAGCAATGTCATCCTATACTCCAAAGGATTTAGGATTTAATTCCTAGTCAGGGCACATGCCTAGGTTGTAGGTTTGATCCCCAGTTATTATTTTTATAATCCTCGAGTGAGGATTATAAAAATAATAATAGCCCTAGCCAGTCTGCCTCAGTGTAGAGTGTCGGACTGCGAACTGAAAGATCCCAGGTTCTATTCTGGTCAAGGGCACAGCCAGGGTTGTGGGCTCGATCCCCAGTGGGGGACTTGCAGGAGGCAGCAGATCCATGATTCTCTCTCATCATGGATGTTTCTATCTCTCTCTCCCTTTTCCTTCCTCTCTGAAATCAATGAAGAAAAGAAAAGAAAAGAAAAAAAAATAATAACAAATAATAAAATGTTCATATGGAATAATTTAATATAGATATTTAGTATTAAATGTGCTAAATTTTCTTTCCTTGCAGATGACCCATTGGTATTATTCAGCTCAAGGAGTCAACTAAGAAATTACTTACGTGTGAACTCCATCTGATTTTCTTTGTTCAAAAACTAAGGTTCTTCCTTCTGGAGAAGCAAGATGGAAATCAATATCTAATCCTGCTCCATCTAAAACCTGTAGAATAATACAAAAGAGAACATATATTACAAATTCTGAAAATAAATTATATAAAGTAGATCACATGATGAAGAGACTTTCTTTATAAACATAGAGGGATAAGAAAGTCAATGGACTCATTATGGCTAGAAAGAAGCAGAAAGATCATCTAGTTCAATTCCATTCATTTTTGGAACTGGTCTCTTTTTTACCAATTCCTTTTGGCTATTATGGAAATTTAAGCCTTATAGGTATTAGTGAAGTAATCTTCCTAAAACAGTGCCTTCAAGTTGAGAAGCCCTGTAGAGTACAGTAAGAATTAGCTATTTCTTAGTCTAGAACTTGAGACCACCATGATCTGACTCCAACTGATTTCTTCAACACATTCATATATTATTCCCCCAAATGAACAATATATTCAAGATAGGCTGTTTACTTACTGGCCAATGAACAAAATCTGTTCCTTTAGAATCCCCAAATATCTTCCTCCTGCTGCTGTTGCGAAGAGAGCAGCTCACATTTATAGTTTATGCCACACATTGTCTTTTAAGCAAAGAGCTAAAGTTTAAAATATATTTTAAACTTTTATTTTAAAGCTAAGTTTAAAATATATTTTTGGTAGTGGCTATCAGGCTTAATGAAATTGTTATGAATGGCACTTAAGAATACAAAAGCTGCCCAGACATCGTGGCTAAGTGATTAAGCTTCAACCTATGAACCAGGAGGTCACAGTTCGATTACTGTCAGGGCACATGCCCTGGTTGCAGGCTCAATCCCCAGTGTGGGACATGCAGGAGGCAGCTGATCAATGATTCTCTCCCAGCACTGATGTTTCTATCTCTCCCTTCCTCTCTGAAATCAATAAAAATATATTTTTAAAAAATAAAGAAGCCAACTTAAAAATATATAATACATATTTAAAATATAAATTATTTATTTTAAAAAGTACCATAATCCAAATCTAAACTCCTCACTGATTTTAATTTACCATGATAGGCAAGTGCCACTTTCCCCCATCTGTTATACTATGGTAGTTATGTTTCAATCGCTCAACAGTCTGTCTTACTCCTCAATGCCTTATCATGTGTTCTTTATATATATATAATTGATTTCAAAGAGGAAAGGAGAGGAAGAGAGAATCATTGATCAGCTGCTTCCTGCACGCTCCCGACTAGGGATGGAACACACAACCTGGGCATGTACCCTTGACTGGAATAGAACCTGGAACCCTTCAGAGCTAAACCAGCTAGGGCTATCACGTGTTCTTTTTACCCATCACCTTGTTCCACTCACTCCCTTATGCCTAGTAAGCCTGATTCTTCAACAGATTTGAACTCCACTTCCTCTGGGTTGTCTTCTCTTAATTCTCAGATGAAATCCAATACTCCCTTTAAATACTCTCATAGCTGTATGCCTTTACCCACCTTCATAGCACTTATTAGAGCTACAATTTCACATTTACTTGTATAATAATTTAACTAATGTCTGTCACCATACAAGATTGTATAAGGGCATAGACTACATTTTTACTCACCATTGTATTCATAGCACCTTAGTATAGTACTTATACAAATTAAGCATTCAATAAGTATTTAAAAACATTTTTTAAAAATATATTTTATTGATTTTTTACAGAGAGGAAGGGAGAGGAATAGAAAGTTAGAAACATCAATGAGAGAGGGACATCAATCAGCTGCCTCCTGCACTCCTCCCACTGGGGATGTGCCCGCAACAAAATACATGCCCTTGCATCAAACCTGGGACCTTTCAGTCCACATGCCGATGCTCTATCCACTGAGCCAAACCGGTTTAGGCTAAAAACATTTTTTAATATATATTTTTATTTATTTCTGAGAGGAAGGAAGAGAAAGAGGGAGAAAGAGCTAGAAACATCAATGATGAGAAAGAATCATTGATCGGCTGCCTCCTGCAGTCCCACACTGGGGATCAAGCCTGCAACCTTGGCATGTGTCCTGATCAGGAATGGAACCATAACTTCTTGCTTCACAGGTCGATGCTCAACCACTGAGCCACAGTAGCTAGGCCAAAGATTTAAATTTTTAAGTGAATGATTTACATTATTCATAAGATACATGTATTTACATTAAAAAATGTTGAGAACAATATAATATAGGGCTCATCAGTTTGTCACAGTAACTCAAGTGTCTGGAACATCAATTCCTTGAAATTTTAAACACTAAGACAAAAACCAGAGCTTGCTTATTGGAAAATTAATCATGGAGTAGGGAAATGTAAACAAAGGGCTGAAGATGATTTCTGCCTTACATGCCCTTTCTACACTGTCTAGGTTTATAGACATTAAATGATTTTACTTTTCTCCTCAATGAAAACAATTAAATTGTTTAGGGAGAGCCAATGCTTTTGGGGGAGGGAACAGTGCCTTTAAGAGTAAATATACAAAGTATAAAGCTAAACCAAGCCAGCTACATAATACTAGAAGTGTAAATGTAAAAAAACACACACAATCATTTAATATTTACTATGTGTCAGAGATGGTCTATGAACAATTATTTACTAATTTTTTTCCAAATCTATGAGGCAATTACTATTTTTTCTATTTTACAAGACAGGTTAAGTAACTTGTACAAAATCACACAAGTAGTAATTGAGAGGATTTCAAATTAAACATTTTACCTCTAGAACTAGAGCTCTTAATCATAAGAATTCAGTAGTTAAAATAGACTTCCTCCCTAATACCTGGGTAAATACTGAGGAATTTTTGAAGAGTACAAATTGTTGTCTTAACGTAGACCATTTATTTCACTGATTTCCTTGCCTTTGTTTTGACTTAAAAATGTCAGATCACCCATCTTTCACACTATGCAGTGATCTGACATTTTTTTACTCTGTTACCATGCTGCTTAAATCTTCAGTGGCTCTTGCACAGAGTAAGGACAAAGCTACTTAAAATGGTGCACAAGGCTAAGATCATGATCCATGGTAAAGCCTCCAGATCTCTCTATCTCTTTTCCTTTTACTCCCACTCTAGATATCTAGACTTGAAGTCTAAATAAAACCTCAGCACTCAGCACTTATAACTTTCATTATATACGGCTTATAGCCAAAATACTCCCACTATACATTTTCAGAATGCAAAATGCATATTCATTTTGTTTTTTAAAAACTTTATTTTATTGTTTAAAGTACTACAAATAGTAGTACATGTCTTCATTTTTTTCCACATTGACCCCCCTGCCCCCCCTACCCTCCAGTGTCTATGTCCATTGGTTATGCTTATATGCATGCATACAAAGTCCTTCAGTTGATCTCTTATCTCCCCTTCCATTTTGTTCTTTTTTTTTTGTTTTTGAAATGTCCTCTCTTCCTTGCATTCTTGTTTTACTTAAGCATCTTTCTAGATTCAAATTTATTTTCTTCAGATATCCTTTTCCGAAACCCCAGAGAAGTGGCCCTTCTCTCTGAGCACTTAACCACACTTTATTGAAATTACCTGTTTATGAGCCAGTACTCCTTAAATATTTCAAGTATCCCCTGAAAACAGGGACTCTTTCTTTTGTTTTTACCCTCCCGCTCTAACTATTGGCAAATATTCCTGTTCAGTAAGTGAACTTTTGAACTAGACTAGACATTTTTTAAATGTTGGGGTCTGGATTTGGCTTTGCTAATTATGTGACTTTAGATTTTTTACTCTCTATGCTTAGCTTATACATCTATAAATAATCTAATTCTAAAGTCCCTTTGGATGAAAATCCTGCATATAACTCTTTATTTTGCTCTATATTATAGTACCTGTTACTGAAAAAGAGTCCCTACGCCAACTTAAAGTGACACTTGTCCTAGTCGGTTTGGCTCAGTGGCTAGAGCAAGAAAGGGGCCTGTGGACTGAAGGGTCCTGGTTCAATTCCCATCAAGGGCACACGCCTGGGTTGCAAGCTCGCCCCCAGTGGGAGCATGCAGCTGATTCTCTCTCATCATTGATGCTTCTCTCTCTCTCTCCCTCATCTTCCCTCTGTGAAATCAATAAAAAATATTTTTTAAAAAGTGACACCTGATTATAAACTATGTAACTTGTAAACAAATTAAATGAACCACCCCAAACGCATTTCTTTTTGCAGTGCTACCTAGAGACATCTAAATTAGCTGTGTTGAACTAACAAGATTTCTTCCAAGAAGTTACCCTCTACCAGAGGACTATATAAATGAAGGCAATTCCCTACATAATATTATGCAGATAAAAAGAAACCAGTGATACGGGAGGAAAGCTTCTAAAGCTAAAACGAAAGGTTATATTGCTTTAATATACAATTAGATCTAGCTTGATGAAAAAGTATGTAACTGATCAGGAAATGTACCGTTACATACATCAACAGTCTTTTTCACAGTACTATAGCAAAATTGGGTTTAGTGATAATCACATGGTCCCATTCAAAAATCCTTATACTGAAGAAAGGGCAAGACAGACTTATATTTGCATTTGGGTGAGGGTGGTGGCGTGAATAAAACAAATACCGTCATCTCATCCAATGATAAAGGAGAACGTGTATTAGCCCTGTATTGTGAAATTGTCAGTATCGGAGCGTACACTGGCCAGCAGAGCGATGGGCGAATTATGAAACGGAGAAAAACCACCGACATCAGCAGCGCTGGCCTCCCTCCGACGGGAGGAAAGGGGAGAAGGCACAAGCGGCCAAGCGCGCGCGCGGCGTCCCGCCTAACTTCGCGGTTCCCAGGCGGCCGAGCGCCGGCCGAGCGCGCCTGCGCGAAGGTGGCGGCTTGCCGCGGCCCCTGCCAGCCCGCGTCCACGAGAAGTTCCTGAGCCGGCGAGAGACGGCGACGCGGAGCGGCCGGGCTAAAGGACGGAGGCTGGCTCACCCTCCGCACTTACTTGGTACTCGATCTCCAGCGAGGCCTTCAGGGGCATGGGCTGGTAGAAACACTCCCTCCGGCCGGCCGGAAGGGTAAACGTGAAGTCGCTGTCCAAGGAGTGCGTGAAGCCCGCCACCGCCGGCAGCAGCGCTGGGCGCAGAGCGGCCAGGAGCAACACCGGGAAGGTCAGCCAGATCTTTCTGCCCATCCCTGCCGGGCGATCTGGGCCGCAAAAGGCGTAGGAGATGCGAGTTATCGGCACGTAGGCTCCGCTTGCCTCCCCGGACTCCGCGTGGTTGGCAAGGCAGGGGAGCCTGGAGCCTGAGGAAACTCCAGGTGGCGGCCGCAGCGGCGGCAAACCCTCCCACCGAGGAGCATTCGCCAACCTTTAAAGGGTGGGACCTGTGGGCGGGGCCAGCAGTCCCTTTCCGCACCCTCCCAGGTCCGGTTTCCCTCGCCGCCCGCGTGAGCGCCGCCCGCCTCGCACGCCCACAGCTGCAGGTTCCCATAGCTTCCTGCACACCAATGGGTGCCTAGTGGGTAATTGTGGGAAATGTAGTTCTGAGCGAGCCGGCCGGGTCTCACTGTGAGACCACGATTCCCGGCAGGCCCCGCGCCTCCTGCGTTGCCCCGGCAGAGGCGGGGAGGTGGGGGTCGGGGGTGGAGCTGGGCCCGCCTTGGGAGGTGCGTCCCCAACGGTTCCCGCGGCGGTTCGAACGCTTAGCAGCCCGGCTTCTCAGTTTCTCTACTTGTTGTGTTTACTGGTTCCAGGCCCGGGGCCCGCGAGAGGGCCCGAGGCTTCGGAACGCTGACCGGAGCGCGGCGGGCGCTGTCGTCGGGTGGGTGTCTCTGCCCGCTACGACTTGGATGGTGAGCGGCAGCTTCTGGGCGGGGGGAAACAGGCCTGCCGGGGGGAGTTTGTGGCCTGCGCTGCAGGCACCCTCGGCCGTGCTCTGTCTAGTCCTTGCCTGCGCGGCGCTCGCAGCTCTGCGAGGAAGATGTCATATCTGCCCCATTCCTGCGGTTGAGCGTAGGATCACTGCTGTCCAACTGAGCGTTCTTGATACAGGAATCTCTTGCGACGGTCACCCATCCGGAGCGCTTGTTCCTCCTTGCGGGGGGTGGGCTTGTGAACAGCAGCTACAAACGCAGTGTTATTAGAGCCAAAGGTTGACGTCAGGGCCTGTAGGTGGTAGCTTTTGCTTTTCCACGTGTGCAGGCAATGAAGGTAGATTTTTGTGACTACTAAAGGGAGGAGGGCCCTTCATTTGAGAAATGAAAAAGAACATGTCCACTAAGAAAAAGAACATGTTTGAATATCAACTGTATTCATTGATAATTCAGAAGGGTTAGAGAATTCTTACATTAAAGTACACGGAAGATGTTGGACATAAAAATCTTAGTTGAGCCATGATAATGGAGTAGCATTTTAGAACTTACCCAAATTTTATTTACCGTATTTTCCTTCACCATTCTGTAGGAGGCTAGAGATGTTGAAAAGATAAAGCATAATGGGGACGGATCTGATACACTGACTTCGGGAGTCTTCTTAATAATTAAACAGAGGAAAATTTGTAGAAGCAAATGGGAAAAAGATTTTCTCTAAGACTACATAGTATCTCATTTAATTTCGTAACAGTTTCTTTCAATAAGGTGAGAGGTTTCTTAATCTTTCTCCGTACATCTGAGAAATTTTGAATATGGAATAAATGTCGTAATATTTTAACTGAATGAGTGGAAGAAAAGGCAGTTTAGTAATAATTTATTCACTGAAAATACTAAGTTTCCCTAATGCCTTACAGTCCTGAACATAATTCATAGGACTCCTAGCCATTTAGAGCTTGAAATGTGGACAGAATTCTAGAAGGGTAATGAAAGAGGGATGCTACAATGCTAGAGGTACATGGGATCTGAAAGAGGAATGTTAATTTAAGATTATGCAGAATAAGAGGAGTAATAGAGATGATAAAGTTTTCATTTAATTGTATTAATTATGAGTAATATGTATTTAATGTTTAATTATCTGTATTAATCCTTAATAATAAAATGTAGCCACTTATCATAATTTTTATGTGCAAAGACATTTAGTAGAGAATTTCATAAATCTGGAAATATACTTAAGTTGAAGAAACAAAAGCTTTTCTTCATATACCAGAGGCCCCTTGCCTGAAATTTGTGCACTTCAGGGACGGGAGGGAGGATAAAGGGAGGATCCCGGAGGGAGGTCCCTCAGCCTGACCTGCGCCCTCTTGCCGTCCAGGATACCTTGGGGGATGTCTGCCTGCCAGCTTAGGCCTGCTCCCAGCAGTCAGACATTCCTCTCGCAGTCCAGGAGCCCTTGCTTCTTACTGCCTGCCTGCTCGCTGCTCTTTACTGCTCAGCTCTCTGCTCCTAAGTATTGCTGTGAAGGTGGGAGAGGTCGCACCACCTCTGCTGTGCTCACCATCCATGAGCTTGACTTCTGGCTTCTTGGTTTCTCCCTGTGGGAGCGCACTGACCACCAGGCGGCAGCTTCTGGGTTGAGCTTCTGCCCCCTGGTGGCCAGTGTGCATCATAGTGACCAGTTGTTGTGGTTGTTCCACTGTAATGGTCGCTTAGGCTTTTATTATATAGAGTTCCACGAGTTAACCCACCAAAGGTCATTTTGATCTCTGTGGTTGTGCTATGAATATGTGTGCTTTTTAAAATTTATAACCATTGTGAATGGAAGAAGCAGATAATCTTTATTTGGTAATAAATTAATTGCCTTTCAGAAAATATGAATGACTGTAATGATATCAATTTTATCAGATATCCAGAGCTTGTAATGTGATTATGTAATTTTAAATACCTCATTGAAATTGATCTATAATAAGAAAATTGCAGTGTGACAATTAAAAGGTCTTTGGATCTTGAGGACTTAGGTTCAAATCTTGGTTCCATTATTTACTGTTTGTGTAAACTTGAGTATATTATTTAATCTGTCTTGTTCTTATCCATCTTTAACATGGAATAAAAATACTTAGTTTGCACAATTGTTTAGAAAAGGGGATCTATAATAACTAGATCCTGGTTATAATGAAAATTGATTCATTTAAATTGTACAGAACTTCCCATTACAGCTTTACACTTCAGAGAAATTAACTATTTTTGTTTTAATTTGTTTTAAATTACCATGAAAGTTTTCACAACTTTTGAAATAAAAAAATAATTAAACTCCATCAATGTGAGAGTATTTTGACTGACACCACAGGTTCTTTTTGGCAAGGTACAAGAAATTCATTTCTTTTTTTTAAGAAATGGAATCTAATACATCAAACTACTATAAGAAAGACAATGAAGAAGAAAGTTTGCTTGCAAATGTTGCTTCCTTAAGGCATGAGCTAAAAATAACAGAATGGAGTTTGCAGAGTTTAGGGGAAGAGTTATCCAGGTAAGTAAATAAAATCACATGTAGAATTCAGCATATGACTTAATTTAATAATGTAAAATGTCTGAATTTCATTATTGTGTTTCTAATGTTTCTATAATAGGAAGTAATATTCTATAATTTTGAATTTAACTCAGTTTAGGAGAAAATAGAAAATTAGAATTATTTACATATTAAGAAAGCACTATATATATATATGTATATCTATATACATACACACACACACACATCATCACAGTATGAAATATATATATTTGGGGCTTTATTCATCTATTATTATGATTGCTTTTTGAAACTTAAGTAATTCTAGCATAGAAGCTCTAGAAATACACAGATTGCTAGTTTAAAATTAATTGTTTTATTTAAAATTTCAACTGAAGCATTGCCTTAAGTTCTTAAGTGTGAATCCAGTTTCCAGCAGCATTTCAAATGCTTTTCTTTATTTCTTATTTAATGTATAGAAATTTGGAGTGAATACTTAAACTATCACAGAACTAATATGCATCTTTTCTTTTTTTCTCTAGTGTTAGTCCAAGTGAAAATTCCGATTATGCCTTTAATCCCTCAAGGTCTGAAAGACTGATTCTGGAAGATCTTTCTCAATGTAGCCAGCTTGGACTTTTGAATTACTCACCTTATAAGAAAGTTTCTAAAATGCCCGGTAGCAGTACTGATTTTCAAAAACAGCCAAGAGATAAGGTTATAGTTTTTAGATCTCTCTACTTAAAAATGGTTTTGTTTTTTACCTACTTGAAATACTTAGTTCTTTGAGTTTTTTTCCTTTAAATGCTTTTTTTCCCAAAGTCTTTTATCACCGTGCTCAAGACTTGCTGAATTTAAATATAATGGTTCATGTTTTGTCTTAAGAGGGAAGTAGTTAATTTGGTGTATCATTCTATTTTTAAACTTGTGTAATCAATTATTTATTAAGTGGTTAAAGTATATTTACTGTTTAACCTGGATCAGGGTGCTATAGCATGGCATTATTTGCCTTTCATTATCCCTGAATTTTGTGGATAGCCTTAGATATCTTCTCCGGTTTGGAACTTTCTCTCTCCTTTTTACTTATTCAGTCATTTTATCTATCTCTTGGTATTTAACCCTCTTTCTTACTAAACCTTTTTCTTTCCCTTTGCACTTTTCTTCCTGTTCTTTATTACTCCACGGTCAGCATGAATATATATACATTTGATTGCATATGCACATCATGTCATTTTTTTAGAAATATATTTTATTGATTTTTACAGAGGAAGGGAGAGGGATAGAGAGTTAGAAACATCGATGAGAGAAAGACATCAATCAGCTTCTTGCACGCCCCCTACTGGAGATGTGCCCACAACCAAAGTACATGCCCTGGACCAGAATTGAACCTGGGACCTTTCAGTCTGCAGGCTGACGCTCTATCCACTGAGCCAAACCGGTTTCGGCCACATCATGTCACATCACATCATGTCATTTTTGATAAAAATTTGCTCTCACCACTTCAGAAAGCCAACAATTGAGAGGTTTTCTTTTTCTAAGGAAGTTGCTTAATGAAGTTATATGACTTAGCCTACATTTTGGAAAATGAATTCAAATTCTATATCTACAAAGTTTAAGTCATTCTGGAAATTTTTATTTCTATTGTAACTCAAGTAGCTGATTATTTTTTTTATATTTATGCCTTAGTTAAAATCATTATGTTTTACCCTAAGCAAAATCAAAAGACAAATGACAAATTGGAGGGAGGAAAATATTGGTAATGCCTATTAAAGACAAAAGACTAATCTCTTTAATACGTAAAGAACTCCTAAGAAGAAGAAAAGATCAACAACCCAATAGAAAAATAGGCAAAAGACATGCATGGAAAAGGAAATTAATATGATTTTCAAACAAATGAAAAAACGTTCAGTGCCACTCATAATAAGAGAAATTAATAATGAAACTCTACTTAAGTACCAATTCTTACCTAACAGATTATTAAACATGCAGATGTTTGATACTATTTTGTTGGTAAAATTAGGATGAAATAGGTACTCTTATACATTGCTGGTAGGAATGCAAAATAATTCAGCCCCTATGAAGAGGCATTTGGTAATGTTTGCCAAAATCACAAATGTGTTTGCCCTTGATTAGTAAGTCCCATTTCTAGAAAATTATCCTACAGGTACACTTACATAAGTACAAACTGAGGCATTATTTGTCTTAACAGATTAGGAAAAGTTCTCAACTGTCCAATAATAGGGGATCAGTTGAATAAACATGCACTGGATACTGCAGCTGATGAAACAAAAATATGAGAATTTCCCACTGAGTTGGTTTAGAGAGATTGTCAGGATATTTTAAGCAAAAAATGCTAAGTTGGAACCCTTGGGGGACTGGTTCCAGGATCTCCTGCAGATACCAAAACCCATAGATGCGCATGTCCCTTATATAAAACTAGAGGACTGGTGCACGAAATGCCTGGCCTGTGCTCTCTTGCAGTTAGGGACCGCTTGGGGGATGTCCACCTGCTGGCTTAGGCCTGTTCCCCCGCCAGGAACGAGCCTAAGCTGGCATGCGGACATCCCTCTTGCAGTCCAGGACCCTTCATTCCTTATCACCTACCTGCTCACTGTTCCTTTTTGCTCGGCTCGCTGCTCCTTCCTTTGCACTGCTGTGGAGGCAGGAAAGGCTCCTACCACTGCTGCTGCACTTGCCAGCTGTGTGCCTGGCTTCTGGCTGAGTGGTGCTTCCCCTGTGGGAACACACTGACCACCAGGGGACAGCTCCTGCATTGAGTTTCATAGTGACTGGTCATTCTGCCGTAACGGTTGCTTAGGTTTTTATTATATATACTAGAGGCCCGGTGTAGGGGGAAGGGGTCCCCTCAGCCCATCCTGCACCCTCTCCAATCTGGGACACCCTCCCTCCCCCCCTGGGGAATGTCTGACTATCAGAGATCGGGCCTAAACTGGCAGTTGGACATACCTCTCATAATCGGGGACCGCTGCTTCTAAGCGCTCATCTGCCTGCCTGCCTAATCACCCCTCACCACTGTACTTGCTTGTCTGATGCCCCTAACTGCCCCTCTGCCTACCTGATTGCTCCTAATTACTTTGCCCTGCCAGCCTGATTGTCCTAACTGCTCTCCCCTGCTGGCCTGATCACCCCTAACCACCTCTGCCTAAGCCCTGCCATCGTGGCTTTGTCCAGGATGATTGGTCTAATTACCATATTACCCTTTTATTAGTATAGATTGTATAGAGTTGCTTATAACCTATGCACATTCTCCCATATATTTTAAATCATCTATAAATTACTTATAATAACTAATACAATGTAAATGCTGTGTAAATAGTTGTTATATTTTATTGTTTAAGGAATAATGACCAAAAAACTCTGTACATGTTTAGTACAGATACAAACATTTAGGCCTAACTACATAGTATATGTTAGCAACCAAGTAACTTTTTTTCCCAAATATTTTTTCTCCCACAAGAAGCCATAATTTTATTAATGAAATGGTACAAATTTCAAACCAAGCTGCAGTAACTCTTTCAAAACACTAAAAAAAGTCCTCCTTTTTAGACAGTTACATTGTTAATTCCATAATAGTATTTACAATTTCATTAATGTTCTTCAGGTCTCATACTGCCTTTGCTCTTGACACATTTGTTTGTGACATGACCAATTCCATGTCCTTAACTTACAACTTCCACAGATTTTTGGATTGTTGTATTTTCATTGTCATTTATTGCAATGATGCTTTTTTATTTCTTTGATCTCTCTGGTAATCCAGTCATTGTTTAATAGCATGCTATTTAGTCTCTAGGTGTTGAATTTTTTTGGATTGTTTTTAGTGTAGTTGATTTCCAGTTTTATGCTATCGTGATCTGAGAAGATGCTTGATATGACTTCTATCTTCTTGAATTTGAAGAGACTTTATGTCCTAATATGTGGTCTGTCCTTGAAAATGTTCTGTGTGCACTGGAGAAGAATGTATATTCTGTAGCTTTGGGGTGAAATGTTCTAAAAATGTCAATTAAGTCCATCTGATCTAATGTGTCATTTAGGATTGCTGTTTCTTTTCTGATTTTTTGTTTAGTCGGTTTATCCAGTGGTGTCAGTGGGGTACTAAAGTTCCCTACTATGACTGTATTGCTATCAATATCCCCCTTGATATCTTCCAGAAGTCGTTTTATGTATTTGGGTGCTCCTGTATTGGGTGTATATATGTTTACCAGAGGTATATCTTCTTATTAAAGTGCTCCCTTTAGTATTATGTAGTGGCCTTCCTTATCTCTAATTATGGCCTTTACTTTGAGTCTATTTTATCAGATATAAGTATCGCAGTCCCTGTTTTTTTCTCATTTCCATTTGCCTGAAAAGTGTTTTTCCATCCCTTCACTCTCAGTCTGTGTGAATCCTTTGTTCTGAAGTGGATCTCTTGCAGGGAGCAAATATATCGGTCATGTTTTCTTATCCATTCAGCTAGTCTATTTCTTTTGATGGATGCATTTAATCCATTTATGTTT